>PITA01010341.1:0-23697 GCA_004023965.1 Spilogale gracilis
CAGACCCTCCAATTTGTTTCTACCTTTTTGTCGATGTTCTTTGTCTCTCGTGGCGGTCCAGAAGTGGGAAATATCACATTTCAGGCTGGTTTCATGGGTGTTCACGGTGGTCTTGTAGTGGTTTTTTTGTTGGAATTCAGCTCTCTTCAGGGAACTCCCTGAAATGCGGTCACCTGGCCTTCCGCCATCTTGTCCCTCTATCTTCATAGCTTCTTAAATCATTGATATGATTTATCATAATTGACTTAAAAATTCCCTCATTGTAATTGAAGTTATTTCTCATCTTTCCTCTATTACAGGATTTCCTGTATTAAATTATTTCTTCAATAAACATCTTTATATATAAAGAATTTCTTCTTTAAAATTATTTCTCAGTTATGGGCACCTTGGTGGCTCAGTTTGTTAAGCAATTGCCTTCAGCTCAGGTCATGATCCTGGAGTTCCAGGATCCAGTTCCAAATTTTCAAATCATCTGTATTCCAAACCATAAACCACATCAGGCTCCCTGTTCAGCAGGGAATCTGCTTCTCCCTCTGACCTCTCCCCTCTCATGCTCTCTCTCTTTCTCATTCTCTCTCTCTCATTCTCTCTCAAATAAATAAATAAAATGTTTTTAAAAATTACTTCTTGGTTATAAAATAAATAAGTCTTGGGTATATAATGTACAATATGATGATAATAGTTAAAAATACTATATTGTAAAAATATAGATATACCATATTGTATATTTGAAAGCTATTAAGAGTAGGTCTTAAAAGTTCTCACAAGGGGCGCCTGGGTGGCTCAGTTGGTTAAGCAACTGCCTTCGGCTCAGGTCATGATCCCAGAGACCCGGGATCGAGTCCCACATCGGGCTTCCTGCTCGGCGAGAAGCCTGCTTCTCCCACTCTCACTCCCCTTGCTTGTGTTCCCTCTATGACTGTGTTTCTCTCTGTCAAATAAAATCTTAAAAAAAATAAAAAAGTTCTCACAATAACAACAAAAAAAGATAACTACATGAGGTGATGGATGCATTAACATTACTATGGTAAGCATTTTACAATACAGTCATATATTAAATCATTACGTTGTATACCTGAAACTTACACCATGTTGTATGACAATTTTATCTCAATAAAAAAATATTTGTTTAAGATAATCCCAGCAGCATGAACCTCTTAGTTAAAGAAAATGAGTATTTTAACTTTTTTTGTATGGGAATTGCTTAATTCACAACTCAAAGGGCCATACCAAGCCACCATTCATAACCTTTGATGATCCTTCTACCTCAAGCTTATCCAAACAAATATTCCTTTAATAAAATGTGGTTGGAAATATAAATTGGGGCCACTGTGTTAAAAGGCAATTTATGGTATTTTTGAAAAGTTAAAATATATAATATCCTTTGACCTTGACACTCCATTTCAAGAAATGAAATGCTCTCAAAATGAGTTCTTGGAAATACTGGCACGTCTACCCAAAAGCAACTGAACATGGATGCTCATTGCAGCATTACCTGTGCTAGCAAAGAAACAGAAATTAATGTAATTATTCATTACATAGAGAATAAATTATGATAAATCAAAATAATGTATACTCATTTCTATTTTAAAGAACCTATATGCAGGTATTTGCACCTATATACTTTTACAGTGTATAGGAAGAAGTCAGGAGAACATAGCAGTAGTGGTAACCTACAGAGAAATTATATTGGGAAGAAGAGGGTGGTAGGGTGACACTGAAGGAAAAACTGTGAATTTCATTCCATAGGTTTGCATCTATTTGGACTGTTTATAATGACCAAATATCCACCTAAGACTTTTATAATTAAAATCACTTTTTTTTTTTTTAAAGATTTTATTTATTTATTTGACAGAGAGAAACACAGCTAGAGAGGGAACACAAGCAGAGGGACTGAGAGAGGGAGAAGCAGGCTTCCTGCCGAGCAGAAAGCCCAATGTGGGGCTCGATCCCAGGTTCCAGGATCATGACCTGAGCTGAAGGCAGTCACTCAACCAACTGAGCCACCCAGGCGCCCCTTAAAATCACTTTTGAAATAAAAGAAAGTACTTGAAATAAGACAAACTTTTAACATTCGAGTGATAAAAACCTTATTTCTAGGCGCCTGTGTGGCTCAGTGAGTTAAGCTTCTGCCTTCTGCTCAGGGCATGATCTCAGGGTCCTGGGATCAAGGCCTGCATCAGGGCTCCCTGCTCAGCAGGGAGCCTGCTTTCTTCTCTCTTCTCTGCCTGCCTCTCTGCCTACTTGTGATCTCTCTATGTCAAATAAAAAAATAAATAAAATCTTTTTTTAAAAAAACTATTATTTCCTACCCCTCTCTCTCTTTCTCCTTTTGTTTTATCAATCTTAACAACACTGAATACTAGCAATATATTCCACTACTGATTTTGGCAATGTCCACTCCCTTACAAATGAGTGAACCTGAATAAAAACCAAGTAGAGAATTAGTGCTGAGAAAGGAGGATAGTTGGAAAGGTAAAAAAAAGAAGAAAGAGACTGAAGAACCACAAATTTTCAAATCATCTGTATTCCAAACCATAAAGCATAGTAAAATACACGTTTATGCATGCTATCTTTTCATCCTGGCTTTAACTTTTACAGTGGAACAAATGACTTGCCGCATAAAGAAAATGTTGGCTATTTATTTAAAACCTGCAGGTCTCCGAATAGACTACAGAGAATCTGGATCAGAATCACCTGTGGCTCTGATTGATTATCAAAAGTCACGATCTTTAGATACAACTCCAGATCTGAATCTAGAGGGTGGAAATCTGTAGCTTTAGTGTTGACACATGAATCCCAAAGTTTAAAATACACCTTCTTGGGGTGCCTGGGTGGCTCAGTGGGTTAAGCCTCTGGTTTCGGCTCAGGTCATGATCTCAGGGTCCTGGGATCCAGGCCTGCATTGGGCTCCCTGCTCAGTGAGAAGCCTGCTTCTCCCTCTCTCACTCCCCCTGCTTGTGTTCCCTCTCTCGCTGTATTTCTCTCTGCGAAATAAATAATTTTTTTAAAAAAATATACTTTCTTAAGCATTCAGAAACACCGGACATCATGGTAGTACATAGGAATGGAGTCATTCCATTACTGAAAAGAAAAAATTCTCATTTGGCTTTCTCAAAGGCAGTGAGGTCACACTTTATTTTCTAAAGATTAAGCTTTCTATTCCTAACAAAATACAACCTGATCTAGATTTTATACACCATTCAGGCAGGGACTGTTTCTATTTTGATAACTTTGGATCCAGCAGCCCATGTCTGACACATATTAAGCATACAGTAAATATTTGTTGGGTTAATATGGTTTGGGCCAGGGAGCTCCTCACGTGATGACAGAAATTATTTTGGATGAACTGGATGTGGCTAGTGAGAGAGAAGAATCTGGGCCTGGGAAAGGGAAGGTAGATTCCACACAGGGCTCTGCACCAGGAAGAATGCATTCTCATGTCAGCCTCTTCATATTTGTAAGACTCATATCCCTGTGCTACAACATAAGGGAGAAGATTCTGGGAAATTAACTGCCAAGGAATCATCTAAATTTAGTCTGAAATGTTAAAATTCAGATTCTAGAGCAGTTTAAACATTTCCTTGATAAATGTCCTTATGTGCTCTCAAGTAAAATTTAATACCGCACAGACCAAGAAACACTTTGAAATGTGGATATTACCTTCACCACTGATTGTCATTCTGTGATTAAGTGTGAAATCACTGGGAAGAGGACACTCCATTTGAAAGCAAGACAAGAAAGATAATGAGTTAAGAAGTAAACCGTCAGTCTGCAAGTTTTGTCAGCTCTAATTTTCAAAATTTCAAAATCTGTTTTTTACACAAATTATTTTTACCTAAATTATTCAGGAATGGCATCTGATTTGGTTATTATTGAATGTGGGGCATAGTAATCAAAAGAAAAAAAAGTGCAAGGTATCTTTTTGAAAAGGTATTCACAGTAGTTTGTAGAAAACTCAGAACCACAGGAATATGGTCAATCACCCAAATACATGTTTTAAAAGATCAGAAAGACTTTCTGGGCACAGAGACATTAAATAAAATGTATCCAATTTAGAAAAGAGATCTACTTACTAATAAACATGACTTTCATTTATAGAGCTGCAAATCAGTCTTAACTGTAGCAAGGGGTCATGGAAAGCAGGAACAAATATTTATCTGGATGCCCATCTACAAAATTCTGGTATATGAGAGCAGGTCAACAAATGGCTAAATTTGCATGAGAAGCTCCCTCCGCTAAAATGGGAAAAATAATGAAGGGTGCCCTTAGGATTCTAGGAGAAAAGCTCATGAATCCAGAAGTAAACCAAAAGTTACTCCAAACAGGGAGGACGAGGTGGTCTGGGAAGGCAGAAAGATGCAGGGCGTCAAGAGACATATCCCTCAGTTCATGTCATCTCTGCCTGTCCTCAGGAAGAAGTACTTTCAAGTAATGGGGGGATCAGGGCTCCTCAGTTACCTTCTTGCCCAGTCCATAGAATACCTGTTCCAAGCCCTCAATGGAGACAACTGCTAAAAGCACAAGGCCGTCTTCTGGAAATCTTGAAAGAGCTGTGTAAAGGGGATAAAGAAGCTCATCCCACTGTGAAGAACCCAGATACAGTGAGCAGCACCAGGGTATGCAGGCCAGAGGAGGAAGATTGGAGGGCAGCAGGCTGTAAACAACCAGAAGCAGAGAAAGCAATAAAATGGGACCCTGGCCCTGTCCTGATGCTCTTCAAGGGAGGAAGCGGATGTGGCAAGAGAAGCAGCAGCAGAAAATGTTGGTCCAAGTATGTAGCTAAATGTAGGCAGAGGGTTCAGAAGAAGAGCCCCAGGGGCAAAGGAGGGCACAGAGGAAGAGTCTGCATGGAGTCTCATGAGCCAATGAGCCTCCCTGGGAGTGAGAAACAAACTGACTTGGAATCCCAGGACCCAGAGTGGTAGGGTGTCAAGAACCACTACAAAGGTCACACATGCCCCAAGCATGCCTAGTAAGGTTGGTGTAGCTGGTAACACAAGGTATACAACAGAAATCTTCACTCACCTTCTTCCAGAGCTGTGGTGCTTTGGACAATTTCATAAAAGTTAAGTGAGGCTTAAAACACCTGTTTTCTCCTGCCAGGATGCCCTTTTCTTGAAATGTCCTTTTTGCAGCCTCTAAAGAAAATAAAAACACAAAAATGCTATTGTAACACATGGCTGTCTTTAATTTTAAAAATGGCAGTTCAAAAAATGACAAATTCATTTATAATGAAGATTACTTTGTATACCTGTATGAGATATTATTTTCTGAAAGAGAATAAAACCACAATGCATAGGACAACACCTTATTAAATCTGTAGAGATTTCAAACTTTAATCACACAAAAGCAACAATTTGAAAGGAAACATTTAATAAATGAAATAATTGTTTATCTGATATGATCCTGATTTTCACTGAATCTCCTCATGGTGCCTATATGCATGAAAAAGGATTAGTTTATCTGTAACTCATATCTAAAATTTCTACTTCTAACCAAGATGGAATAACAGAAATCAGATTTACCCTCCCATCTGCAACAATGAAAGGAAAAAGTATATAAAATGATGGTTTGTAAGACACTCTACTTATCAGGCAATGAAGGTTAATGATCCCTGAGATGAGAAACAAACAAAGTGAGCCCTTCAACTGCCCGGGTTTCATCCTTAGTGTTTAAGCCCCTGTGCAAGAAGGAGAAACCCAGGTGGAGCTTAGTCATCTCACTGGGTCGAGTAAAAAGAGCTGAAAGTAGGAGAGACAAAGGTATCTACAGCTCACAGGCAGGAGTCCTAAGAAAAGTGAGACCTGAACAGAGAGAAAACACCACAGATCTACAAAGAGTTACCCTAGAGTATTCAGCTGACTATGGACCAGTGTATATATGGTAGGAAACTACCTGAGGATGGGGAAACACATTCAAAAGGATTAGAGGGAATGGTGCCCAGTGCTCATACAGGGGCAGGAGAATTGTCTGTTCCCATAAACCAGACCGGAAAAACCTCGAGGTCTGTGGGAAACTAGGTAGAATAAACAGAAAGGTCTTACATCAGCAGTGGGGAAAAATTAGTTTTGAACTGATACTGTTCTGGTCCCATCTAAAAAAAAGCTTAGAAGCAAGATCCAAAAGGAAAAAAAAAACCTGTCTCCAAGTGACTTAATTGTTTCTAGAACAAAACCTAAGAATATTTATAGGCATACAAAACTAGCCAGACCCAACAAGGTAGACTTCACAATGTCTGGCATCTAATCAAAAATGTTCAGGCATGCAAACGAACAGGAAAATGTGACCTACAATGAAGGGATAAATCAGTTCATCAAAGGGAATGAACATAAATGTTAGAGTCAGAATCAAAATAGTTAATTTGATTGAGTTCTTTATGTTCAAAAAGTAGAGACATACAAGATATAAAAAAAGACCCAAATCAAATTTATAGAGATGAAAATTATAATGTCTAGAGAAAAATAAACTGGATAGAATTAATTAAAGATAAGATACTATAAAACAAAAAAATAGTGAACCTGAAGACATAGCAATAGAAACCACCCAAAATAAAATATGAGAGAAAAGAGAAAGAAAAGAAAGGGAAAGGAAAAAGAAAGGGAAGGGAAAGAGTAGAAAAAGAGAAGGGAAAGGGGAAAGGGAAATGTAAAGAGGAATGGGAAGGGAAGGAAAAAGAAAAAAGAAAGAAAAAAAGAAAGGAAAGGAAAAAAATAAAAAAGAAGGAACACCATTAAATGTGGGGTAACTACAAGTTGTCTAATATATGTATAAGTGAAGTCCCTAAAAAAGAGGCAAGAGGAAGACAGAGAAAATATCTGAAGAAATAATGCCAGTTGGGGAATGAGGGTTGCCACAACCATGATAGAAAATATTCTAGGCAATAATTTTTAGAATTTGCTGCACAAGTATTTGAACCAGCAAATTCAATTCTAGGAAAATACACAAAAACAAAATTATCAGCACATAAAATTCTATACAGAAGATATTTAGCAATGTTTGAATTCACACAAAGTAGAAATAGCCTCATCAATAAAGAAATGGTCATTAAATTATCATATGGTGTACTAAGTACTATCACAAGGAAAAGAGAATCAGAGCTACACATATTGACCTGAAAAGATGCCCATGATCTCTTAAGCAAAAAAAGGCAAGTTGCATGGTTAATATATCAATAAGGTGATTCCATGGCTTATTTAAAAAAGATAAATTCTCACCATAAAAAAGGTATAAATACTTTAGTATGAGTGTTAACACTGAAGAGAAATAGAGGAGACCAGCAACATTTTCTTTATACATCTGTATATTGCTTGAGTGGTTACAATGAGCATTATTACTTCTGAATAAAAAACATTAAAAAATTAAATAAGCACAGTAACTGAGTAGACATTAGCAATATAATATTATTACAAGTGCACAAGCATCATGCCAGAATGCACAAATAGAATTCATTGTTATATGTATGAAAAATTCATACTTTTCAAAATCTTTGGAAAACAACTTCTCATTTGTTCTTTCTACCTCCAAATTAGGTAGGGCTAATACCTAAGTTAATTTTAAAGATAAGAAAACTGAAACATAAGAAGTTGATGGTCAAAGTCATTGTTATTGGTAAAGAAAGAACTGGAATCCAGATGCCATCACTTCTACTGTGGTTTTGTTTCAAGCTGGATAAAACCCCAGCTTAGACCAGAGTCAGTGAAGGGCACAAAAGCTGCTCCAGCAACTGAATGAAGAAGAGTGAGACAGAGCATTTTGTCACCTTCTACCATGCCCATACACACATTGGTTTCAGTCAGAGAAGGTACCCTGTTTTACACCTGAGCTTCGAAGTAGCTTTTCATTTTCTAAAAGGATTCTGACATTTACCCAAAAACAAAGTTCAAAAAAAATCAATGCTCAAAAAAACATACATAGAGGGGTCCCTTAGTAATAAGAATCCTGCCAATAATGTCCATTAAAAAATAGAAACTGGTGAAATATCAGGCAAAAAATGTCTCTGAATCTCAAATAAAACCACATCCAATCCAAATGTTTAGTGAAAAATTGTTCCTTTTAAATTCTTTTATTTCTTATCAATGTTAAATATGCTTTAATTTTTCTAACAAAAATCATGAACCTACTGGGAGATAATCTAATATTTCCAGAAAACATGCCCTAAAAAACAAAAGATGTTTTTAATACAATACTAAATACTAGAGTTATAATAATGTTTTAATTGTAACCAATAATTCTGTGGGAATCCAGAAATTACTAATGATGCATAAAACTATAACCAGGAATACCTGGATGAACACAAAACCAAATATATTTCCATCCAGTGTGATCATTTTTTACATAGTATAAGACTTCAGTTTTTTTGGAATGGGAACCTGAAATAAAAAAGATGTGGGAATGAAGAAAACAAAGACATCATTTTATCTTTTCTGAAAAAAAGAAGGGTTTGCTGTAATGATTGGTCTATACTAAAATAACATAGAAGGGCAGTTTCAAAAGAGAAATACCTGCACAAGAGAAAATTCAAATGGATCCATTCTTTTTACCAGTGACATAATTATTAGCCCCATCAGAGATATCTGGTATGCTGACTGGCATGGAGGATAAAAGCAGGGAGTAGGACCCATACTCCCAGGAGAGGAGCAGAGCTTGGGAGTCAATCAGCTCAGGACCCATGGGGTCTGAAGCACAGGCTTAGCGTCTGTGGTTGTTCAATAGCACCTGCTGAATTTGAATCACAGATCACCTTTGTGCTAGGTGTTTTAGGTATGCTTGATCATCTACTCCTCCAGATAACCCTAAGGGGTAAGTTATTATTCCCATTTTTAACAATGAAGAAAGTAAGACTCTGAAATGTTAATAGTTTTCTCAAAGATCACTGAGCTAAGTCGTGGTGAGAATAGAATTTGAACTCAAATCTAACAGACTACAATGTTCATGCTGTCTCCTACGTGAAGAATTGAAAATCTTGGGGGACCTAAATGACTCAAGTGGAAGAGAATGCAGCTCTTGATCTCAGGATCATGAGCTCAAGCCCCATGCTGGGTGTAGGGATTACTAAAATAAATAGATGAACTTAAAAAAAAAAAAAAAAAAGAACCTTGGGGAAATCAGAGGGGGAGACGAACCATGAGAGACTGTGGACTCCAAGAAGCAAACTAAGGGTTTTAGAGGCAAGGAGGGTAGAGGGATGGGTGAGCCTCTGGTGGGTATTAAGGAGGGCACATATTGCATGGAACACTGGGTGTTATATATAAACAACGAGTCTTGAAACACTGCATCAAAAACTAATGATGTACTGTATGCTGACTAATATAATAATAATAAAAAGATTATCTAAAATCTTTTTCTCCCCAGTTTTTTTTTTTTAAGATTTACTCATTTATTTATTTGAGAAAAGAGCCTGCACGTGATCGGGGGAGGGGCAGAGGGAGAGGGAGATGCAGACTCCCCACTGAGCAGTGAGCCTGACTTGGGGCTCAATCCCAGGACCCTGAGATCATGGCCTAAGCCGAAGGCAGACACTTAACAGACTGAGCCACCCTGGCACCCCTCTAAGAAAATTTTTTAAACAAAAGGTAAAATCTGGTTAGGTTATTTTAAAACTTGTACAGCACTGAGGGACTGCAGCTGACAAACTCAGACCTCATCATTCACTCATTCATTCAGCAAATAATTACTGACAGCCTACTAATGTCAGGTACCGTTCCCAGTGTGGGAATGATGGCAATGCACGGAATAAATCCCCTGCCCTCGGGGAACATCCACACATGCTGGGTGCCGCAAACAAATACATAAATATGTTGTCAGGCATTGATCAGTGATCTGAAGAAAAATAAGGCATGTTAAGGATCTACAAAGTGATGTGGAAGAAAAGAGGTTGTTGTATTGTATGTGGTGGTCTGAGACTCCCACTCTGAGGAGGAGACATTTGAGAAGCTACCTGACTGAGTGGAGAAGAGTACTGGAGACAGAAGGAAGAACTTATGAAGAATGTTCAGTAGGCCCAGAAACAGTAAAAAGGACAGGATACCTATGTAGAGTGAGTCAGCATTTGGAAGAGGCAAGAATGAATTTACAGAAATAGGCAGGAATTTTATGAGGCATGGTGAAACCTTCAGATTTCATTCTCAGAATGGTAGGAAATTCTGAGGCTTTTAAGCAAGGGAAATCTCTGTGTGAGAGTAACTTTATTTGTCTATATTTCAACTAGAATATAAATGTCTTTCTAATGGAAGAAATCTAATCTCAGGCAGTTCAAAGTGCTCCCCACTTTTCCTAGGACTGTATTTCAGTTGAAGGGAAAGTAATTAATGGGGTGTCAAAGTGGTTTAGACGAGGGTGTAGTACCTGGCTCTTGGGTCGCCATCTGGCATCTCCTGAGACGGGAATCATGCTTGGTTTTTGCAGTTAGGCCCTCCCTCATTTCCATATAATGACTCTGCTACTTCTGTGCCCTCTCAGGTATGCAAGATTTCATTCTATTGATCACCACACCATACCAGGGCAAGCAGGGACTCGCTGGACCTGTCTTGGGCCCTCTACCACTTTCTTGCTACTCCTGACGGCACAAAAATACCAATTTCCCCAGGGCCAAGGTGGAAAGGGTCCAAACCCCCAAGGCCACCTATTACACCCTCATTTCACCTCCACTACCACTCTGAAAGCACAGGGAATTCTGGCTCGCTGGCTCTAAGAACACACCCCAGGAGCAAGGCACAGGGTCACTCCTACCGTTGGACTGATGTGAGTTTCTGCTATTCTGTTCAGGGGATGATGGAGGGTAAGAACTCATACTTTACCATAGCCTCTACCTCTCTTCTTTGCCTGACCCTGGGAATATTTTCTAGCATCAAAGCAGGAAAAATTTATCATTATGCTTAGGTGTTGAAATCCCAAAGCCTTTTCTCTATTTTTCTTGCTATATTCCCTCTCTTCTGGGAACATAGGTGCCACTGTCCAGGAGGCAGCTAGGCATACAAGAAGGATACAAGATGCAAGGATACAAGAAATACAAGGAGAAAAACTTAGTATCTCAAAATATGACTCCCACATTTTCAAAATCTTAGTTTGTTATTTTACTTTCATACTATCTACCAACTGCTAATATGGGCTGATGTGACATTTTGATCACCATTTGTAAATCTGAGGCCTGTCCTAAAACCCTTCACTGCTAGTCATTAGCAAATGATTTTTCCTCTCTTTTATGGTAATAACGAGAGTCAAGCAATGGACCATTAAAATGAAAAAAAAAAAAAACCACAAACAAACACTGTTCTTAGTTACAAACAACAAATGGCAACTTTGGCTGAGTTAACCAGGGAAGAAATGTGTCAGAATACCACTCAGGGGACACCTGAGTGGTGCAGTAGGTTGAGCACCCAACTGGGTTTTGGTTCGGGTCCTGATCTCAGGGTCAGGGGATCGAGCCCTACATCAGACTCCACATTCAGCTTAGAGTCAGCTTGACATTCTCTCTCTCACCCTCTCCCTCTGCCCCTCCCACTCATGCTCTCTAAAATAAATAAACCTTTAAGAAAAAAAAAATGCCAGGAGGATTAGAAGATCAGGCTGAGAGGCCAGGAAGCCAAGCAAATGTCTAGAGCTATGGTGGAGAATGGGTACATGGTCATCACCACCTGCTCCAGCTAGGATCACGGTGACCATGCAGAGCACACAGCTAGCTAAAACTGCTGCCACCTGCCTTCCATGGGTGGTGGCTGATGACACAACCCAGCCCTAGAACAGATTCTGCACAGTCCTTTTTTGTTCAAGGTGCTAGTTTCTGATTCAAAGTCTAGGCCAGAGCAAGATCATGTTCCTAGCTCCAAAGCAAACTAAGGAAGATTGTATATGACATGGGAGATGGTGGGAAAGAGTTCAGTTGTTGAGCAGCTAAAAAAGAAAGACAACAGGCCATTTAAAAGATGCGTATTTTAAAACAGTAATAGTGTATTCGTAATAACTACTATTGTAAATAGCTTATCAACTTTGTCTCATATAAATTAGAAACAGGTATATCTGTCCTCAACTACCATCATAACCCACCTCTGGCCCTCTCTATCATGGCATACCCATAACTGTTTTCAATAGACATGGAGTTAAAATATTAGGCTGAATAATGCCATCATTTTTATGAGTCAAAAATTGTCAAATACTGGCAATGTCTAATGGCTTAACATATACAAGGGTGCTCACTTACTTAAGTTCCTAGGATCTGATTGAAGGGCATTATTTTCTAGGTCTTCAAGTACTTGAAGAATTACCACATAGAAGAACTGCTGATAGCAACTCAGCAATACGTTCATATCAATCCAGAAAACAGAAACAGCATAAGGCATGAAATCAAAACTTCATTTCTTCATTTATTTACTAAGTGCTTCCCATGTGTCAGACACATAGTCTGCTTGTGACAGCAAACACGGCCCTTCTCTCACAGAGCTTAGTGTCTCATGGGACAGATGTGGGCCCAATGAAGAAGACTCAACAATGTTCAGAATTATCAAAAAATACAAAAGATATAAGGAAAGAAGTTTTGTTAAGAGAAATTAAAATAGTAGGCATTTGTATTGTTCACTACTATCTACGTTAGTTCTCACATATAATTTTATTTGCTATGACAATCTTATCAATTGTAAAGATATAGTATTTTTCTATTTACTGATTTCAGTTACTTTGCTTTTAAGATTTTATTTATAATTATTTTTAATAAGCAGGGGGAGCAGCCAGCAGAGGGAGAGGGAAAAGCAGGCTCCCCGCTGAGCACGGAGCCCAATGTGGGGCTCAATCCCAGGACCCTGGGATCATGAACTGAGTCAAAGGCAGACGCTTAACTGACTTGAGCCATCCGAGAGCCCCAAGGTTTCAGTTACTTTAAATTTTGACCCAACAGTTCTCATTATTCAATGGGCCTGAAATCTTTGATGATGGATATCTATTCACAATACTGTTTTAAATATTTGTCACAAAGCATGTATTATATGTTATTAATGTGTTTTTCCAGTATAGTACATTCTCTAGGTAGACTAAAATAGAGGAAAAAAGAAATTGTAGCCTTCTTTTTGAAAAACATTTCTTAGTATTGGTATTTTATTCCTATTAGCAATATAATCTATTGCTTAGCCAGACTACAGGGTAATGGTTATAGAAATATTATTCTTGAGATAAGAAGAGTTTCTGCTGGTGTGAAAACCACATGTCATTTTTCATCTACGTTAACTCATGTTCTGGAAGAGAAGCTTATGAATAATTTAAGAGATTATTTGATTCCTCCTAGTACCACAGACATTGCTTCGAGCACTAAATAGAAAATCACACAGCAAATATATCAGACATCCTTCAAAAGTCAGCTAAAAACGTTTCCTAAATAATATAATTTACCTCAAAGCTAAAGATGCAAAATGTCTGAAAAACAATTTCTTAAAATGTATTTTAAACACTAGGACACTTAGCTATATATAAGAAGACTGAAATGAATAATTTAATAAAGAAACAAAATTTTGTAATCCTAACAAATACAGTACAGTTTTAACTGTTTAGACAAGTTTGTTTTATTCAGCAAACATTTATTGAGTGTGTTAAGTACTGGGAAGTTTTCTCTGTCTTTTAAATTTCAAATATACATATTTTACATAGAAGATTTTATTTAAATAAACTCAAGTATGTAGCAACAATACATTTATACCTAAAATGTAAAGAAATTGCTAATAGTTGTCTGAAAGTAAACTATGACAGATCAATTTTAATAAAAATCATATCTTTTTAATTATATACACATTCTTATAAATTTTTTCCTTTTCTTTTCTTTTGCACTTTTATCCTGTTTCTAACATTGTGAGGAATAGTTATATGACACATGAAATTTATTTGAGAATAATCACAAAGAGATTTATTTTTTTATTGAGGTATACAAAGAAATTCATTAATAAAATAGTTTAAAATGCAAAACATAAATTAGGTAGTCCTGATATATTCTTAAGCTTAAAATAACTCTATTTCAGATGCAACAGAAATAATAAGTGGCTTTTAGTTTTAAGAAGACTGATCTGTGATTAGATAACAGACCATACACTAGGAGGTGGTAAGGTCTTTCCTTGCTTTCTATCTGAAAGGTACTTTCGTATACCATTGTAAGTTACAGTAACACTATGTCACATATAATATGAAAGCTCTCAATAAAACTTTAGAATCACTTTTTAGCCATCTAAAACTTTAAATAAAAGCCATACAACTGTTTTTGTCATTTCTGTTACTAACTTAAAGGATTTTTGTTTCCATGTGCCACTCAAACTGTTCCATTTTAGATGATATCAGTAAGTCATCTGAACTACATGCTTCAACAGAACAGCTGGCATAATGTTGAAATGAACTTCATTTTAAAAATTTTATACTCATCATTTTAAGCAGATATTTTCAACTGATTACTGTGTAAAACTGTCAAATAGAATTTTAAAACATTTCATTCTTAAAAGCCAGGCTTTAAAATTACACCTTGATGCCAGAGGCATCCCATTCGTCCCACTGCAATTGAGGAAAGAGACCCAGACTGAGCATTCTAACATTGGCCCATTCTCCTCTTATTCAACTTGTGTTCTTGGACAGGTCACTTAACCTTGACAGAAAAAGTAATGAGGCCATTACAAATGATGTCTCAAGTCCCACTTCTTATCCTAACAACCAGCTAGGCCAAGTGAAGTGTCAGAGAATGCTGGTACATCATCCATCAGGGATTCTATTTCCTTTTAAGGAATTTCTTTATTTATTTGAGAGAGAGAAAGAGAGTGTGCATGAGTTGGGGGAGAGGGAGAGGGACACACAGATTCCCAAGTGCAGAGCCCCATGTGGGGCTCAATCCCAGGACCCTAAGATCAAGAGCTGAAATGAAGTCAACGCTAAATGACTGAGCCACCCAGACCCACCCCACCCCCGCTCCAAGCAGGGATTCTAGATACCAGGATTGGATTTTACTGTCATACAAAGACTTAGACATGAACATAAATAAGGGAAGAGAGACTACATAAGGTTAAACGTTCTTTCAGTTACACTTTTATGTTTACATCAGACATTTTTCACTGGTTTATATATCCATTTAAAAGATATTTATTGAACCTCTATTATATAGCAGGCTCTGGGAGACACGAAGATGAAAGATTCCCACAAAGAACTTTCACACTAGTCAAGGAACAACAATTTCTAAACAATCAAATGCAATGAAATATTACAGTTTCTACAGTAGGTATCCATCTATAAAATATGTGGAAGATTAGGGGATAAAATGATCAGTTCTGTTTTGAAGAAATCAGAAAAGCCTTTATTTTGGAATTGACATTTGAAATGAGTTTTATAAAAGATCAATAATACAGTCTGAAAAAGAAATTAAGAAAACATTCCATTGACAATAGTACCAAAAATAATAAAATACTTAGGAATAAACTTAAACAAGGAGGGAGAGGACAGACAACAAGCTGAAAGAAACTGAAGAAGACACAAGTAAATGGAAGACACTTCACAAGCAGGCACTGGAAGCCCTATTACCATGAAGACAGCAATATTACCCAAAGTCATCTACAGATTTAATGTAATTCCTACCAAAGTTTCAATGATGCTTTTTGCAGAAATAGAAAAAAAAATCATCCTAAAATCCATATGGAATCTCAAGGACCCTAAATAGCCAAGCAAAACAAAACAAAACAAATAAAACCTCTTAACAAAGAAGAACAAAGTTGCAAGTCTCATATTTCCTTGTTTCAAAATTTACCACAAAGCTACAGTCATCAAAACAGTGTGTTCAGAGCTGTCACAAGAACTAAAATCAAAAACACAAAAAACAACAGGTATTGGTGAGGATGTAGAAGAAAAGGAACAACCCTCTTACACTGTTAGTGGGAATGCAAACTGGGGCAACCACTGTGCAAGACAGTACACACGCTCCTCAAAAAGTTAAAAATAGGGACGCCTGGGTGGCTCAGTTGGTTAAGCGACTGTCTTCGGCTCAGGTCATGATCCCAGAGGCCCGGGATCGAGCCCCACATCCAGCTCCCTGCTCGGCAGGAAGCCTGCTTCTCCCTCTCTCACTCCCCCTGCTTGTGTTCCCTCTCTGGCTGTGTTTCTCTCTGTCAAATAAATAAAAAAATCTTAAAAAAAAAAAAGTTAAAAATAGAACTACCTTATGACCTTTGCACTATTGAGTCTTTATCCAAAAAAGGCAAAAACACTAATTCAGAGGGATACACGTATCCCTATGATTATTGCAGCATTATTTACAATAGCCAAGATATGGAAGTACCCCAAGTGTCCATCTATAGGTAAACGGATAAAGAAGATGTGGTATATATACAATAGAATATTACTCAGCCATAAGAAAGAATGAAATCTTCCTTCGGCTCAGGTCATGATCCCGGAGACCCGGGATCGAGTCCCACATCGGGATCCCTGCTCGGCAGGGGGCCTGCTTCTCCCTTTCTCACTCCCCCTGCTTGTGTTCCCTCTCTGGCTGTGTTTCTCTCTGTTAAATAAATAAAATCTTAAAAAAAAAAAAAAGAAAGAAAGAAAGAATTAAATCTTACTATCTGCAATAACATGGATAGAACCAGAGAGTATAATGCTAAGCAAAATAAGCCAGAGAAAGACAACTACCACATTTCAATCATATGTGGAATTTAAGAAATAAAACAAATGAATAAAAAAGAGAAGAGACAAACCAAGAAACAGACCCTTAACTATAGAAAACAAACTGATGGTTGCCAGAGGGAGGGTTGGTTGGGGGGATGGATAAAACAGGTGATGGGGATTAAAGAGTACACTTATCCTGATGAGCACTGGGTAATGTATAGAGTTGATGAATCACTATATTATACACCTGAAACTAATATAACACTGTGTTATACTTAAGAAACACACACACACACACACACACACACACACACACACACACACACCAGTGTGGCACTACTGGCAAAAAGGTAAATCTATAAACCAATGGAATAAAACAAAGAGCCCAGAAGTAAACCCAGTCAAATGGTTTCCAGCAAAAATGCCAAGACCATTCACTGGGAAAAGGACATCTTTTTAAAAAAAATTAACATATAATATATTATTTGCTTTAGGGGTAAAGCTCTGTGAATCATCGGTCTTACACAATTCACAGCACTCACCACAGCACATACCCTCCCTAATGTCCACCACCCAGCCATTCTATCCCTCCTCCCATCACCCCCAGCAACCCTCAGTTTGTTAGTTTCCTGAGATTAAGAGTTTCTTATGGTTTGTCTCCATCCCCCATCCCATCCTGTTTCATTTTTTCCTTCTCTACCCTGACACCCCACCCTGCCTCTCAAATTCCTCATATCAGAGAGATCATATAATAATTATCTTTCTCTGACTGACTTATTTCACTTAGCATAATACCCTCTAGCTCCATCCATGTCATTGCAAATGGCAAGATTTGGAGGGTTTTGATGGCTGCAGAGTATTCCATTGTATATTTATACCACATCTTCTTTATCCATTCATCTGTTGATAGACATCTAGGTTCTTTCCATAGTGTGGCTATTGTGGACACTGTTGCTATAAACATTCAGGGGCACATGCCCCTTCAGATCACTACATTTGTATCTTTAGGGTATTAAAGCCCTATTTCAACTTTTTGAGGAATCTCCATACTGTGAAAAGGACATTCTTAACAAATAGGGCTGGGAAAACTGGATATCCACATTGTAAAAGAATGAAGTTAAACCTTTACCTTATACAATATACAAAAATTAACTCAAAATGAATCAAAGACTAAACTAAACACAGGAGCTAAAACTATTATAGTCTTAAAAGAACACATACTTCATGACCATTGACTTAGCAATAATTTTTTTGATATGACACCAAAAGCACAGACAATAAAAATAAAAATAGATTAATTAGACTAAATTAAAAACTTCTGAAAAGTTAAAAATTAAAAAACTAAAAAATTAAAAAGTTAGAAATTAAAGCTGGAAAAAAAGAAAAATTCCTTCTATTTAAATAAGTGATACTGGGGCACCTGGATGGCTCAGTCATTAAGCATCTGCCTTTGGCTCAGGTCAGGATCCTGGCATCCCAGAAGAGCCCCACATCAGGCTCCCTGCTCAACAGGAAGCCTGCTTCTCCCTCTCTCACTCCCCTTGATTGTGTTCCCTCTCTAGCTGTGTTTTTCTCTGTCAAATAAATAAATACAATCTTTATAAATAAATATATAAGCATTGATGTAAGTTCTGAATGTTTTCAAATGTACTAGTTACTGTAAGATTACTGGTTATTAATACAAGATTCATAAATATTGAGCTGATTAACTCCATTTAAATATTTTTAAATACAGAAAATTCATGAATCCCTTTAAGAAAAATAAAGCTATGCACCAAAGGAAATGATCTGTAGAATGCAAAGGCAACCTACAGAATGGGAGAAAATATCTGAAAATCATGTATCTGATAAAAACTAAATATCCAGAATACATAAAGAACTCCTACAACTCGGAACACCTGAGTGGTTCAATCAGTTAAGCATCTGCCTTTGGCTCTGGTCATGAACCCGGGTCCTGGGATCGAGTCCAGTATCTGGCTCCTTGCTCCGTGGGGAGCCTGCTTCTCCCTTTGCCTGCTCTGCCTGCTGCTCCCCCTGCTGGTGCTCTCTCTCTGACAAATAAAATCTTTAAAAAAACAAAAAAACAAAAACAAACAAACAAAAAAACACTACAACTCAACAGCAAAAAAACCAATCTGATTAAAAAATCAGTGAAGAACAAACAGACATTTCTCCAAAGAAGATACACAATAATAAGCCAGCAGGCATTTGAAAAGATACTCAAAATCACTCTCATTAGGGGAATGAAAATCAAAGTCACAGTGAGCTATCACTTCACACCCATTAGAATGACTGCCATCAAAAACCAACAACAACCACCTTCTGGGCTCCAGGACAACACCTACATTTCTGGCTCACGTTCCTTTTAGGACAGGGGAGAGGATTATCAAAGTAGTAAATAGGAAACCAGAAACAAGGTTAAGCAGTAAAGAAGGTTCAGAAACCTAAAGATACAATTAAGAAATAAAGAAGTAAGGCAATAAAATAAACTGAGAAAATTAATACAGCTTAAGAGAGGTTAAAAAAGAACCAAGAAAATGTTTTCTCAGTAGCGAAAAGGAGAAAGAAATGAGTGTTCAGCTATGTGAATCTAAAGCATCTATTAGATTTAAGAATTAGAAAGCCATCAGCAGCAGCCTGTGCTGTGGCATGGTAGGTTATAACCCACTGACTGCAGAAGCTGGAAGAAAGAGTAAGCACATGTAAAGAATTGGAGACAGGTATCACAGGCTATGCTTTTACAGATTTGGGCTCAGAAATTCAAGGTCAAAGGAGTGCTGAGTTTTCTGTTATTTCTTGGCCTTTTTTACATTGTTTCTTGTTTGTTTGGCAATAAGAAAGGCGTAATCAAGTTAACAAAGTTGGAAATGAGCTGATGGAGAGGAAAGTCTGGAAATACAGAAGTACTGGCAAGAGAGGAAGGAACTGGTAGAGCAAGATTCAGATTGCGACATCAGATGGAGAACAGAGTTGAAGAGATTAGTCTTAGGCAGACAGAAGATATCCCTTTTCCTAAAACTATATGGTATTTAAAAAGCCAAATGCACTAGCAGTAGTTTTACTACATAGAGGGAACAAATGAAGCAGGTCCCAGTCTCAGTTTTACCTGTGGACAGAAGAGCAGAAGGTTAAGGGAACTTAAGAGAAGGCTGGAGCAGTGACAGAGGACAAGAGGAAGAAAAAAGGAGGAGCAGTGGGACAGCTGAACAGGATGCTGCTGAGTCTGGAAAACTTATATTTGCAGGAGAACCAATCTACAGGACTGTACAACTTCTTCATTTTTCTCATGTATTTGATAAAACTACTCATAACATGTGTTACAGGTCACACATTCTAGAAGGTAATAAGTGAACGATGGTCAACAAAACAGTCATGGTCCTTACCATCATTGAGCTTCATCCATGAAACACTGTCAAACAAAATTACACATTTACAACCTGTGGTGAGGCCCAGGAAGGAGACACATCAGGTACAGTGACAGAGGACTCACGTACGAGGAGACTCTCTACAGGGCACAGAGAGACACTCTCTGAGGTGGTGACATCTGAGTTAAAGAATGAAAAAGTCCAAATGTCTACTCAGACATCTGCATAAGTTCCAAGGCAAGAACAAACTTGTTGAGTCCCTGATGAACCATTATGAGACAGAAGACGGAGGTTGGAGATCAACACAGAGACACTGTGGACCACAGCAAGGAGTCTGGAGTTTATTTTGCCCACGTATTGGGGTAAAAGAGCAAATGGCTGACTTGATCTACCATTATGGGTGTTTGCCAGCCTGGTGAAACAGACAGGAAGACACAACACCCAAAAGAACCACCAAGAGAGTGATGCACCATGAGGCTGTGACCAGTTTAAGAAGGAATGAACTATGTTGGTGAGGAAGAAGAGACCAGAGACCTCAATGAGGTTCCCACAGCATGAGCAGCAAGGGAAAGAAAATGAAATAGCACAAATGGTAGGAAGTTAGCATGCTAGACAGCTATATCCAATTATAGTCTTAGAAGCAGAATAGTTCTGGAGGATAAAAAGTCAAAAGGTTTCACTATGCTTATGAACTGCTGGAGCAGAGGATCAGTACTAGAGTACCTTCAAAGAAGTCAAGGGATTTTAAGAAAAGTAATAGCTGTGATGGTAGCAGTGGGAGTGGTGAGGATTTTCATTATTATTAATGATATAGTTACCATCTATTTACTATTGTATATGTGCCAAACACTGTGCTAAACACTTCATGTATGCTATCTCACATTATCTGGAGAACAGTCACTATTATGCTTGTTCTCCAAATAAGGAAAGCAAATGCAATGTCAGTTCCAAAAGACTCCACATCCGTTGTGTTCATGGTGCTGCAAGAATGGTTCACAATGTGAGCTAGGAAACAAAGTGCTCAAAAAGGAAGAGGAATATTTGGACAAGAGCAAAGAGGAGAGGTAGAGGGTAACAAAACTCTAATAGCATAAACTACCAATAAGAAAAGGCTTGTGCATGAGTGTAGAACAGGGACAAAACAACAGAAAACTAAAAGAACATAGATGACATCTCATCTCTGGGCCACCTGGCATGAGGCATTGGTGGAAAAAGCATCCTGTACCCAGTGGAAGCTGTTGTCTCAGACTAGTAAATAAATCAGCTAAAGCAAGAAGGTAAAGGCTATGCTCCTGAAAACCAGGAGTACAGTTGGTAATTTACAGTATAACTCACTAGCATAGTGATTAAGAACACAGAATCTGGTGGAGGATGGGCAAAATCAGTGGAGTCAAAAGTACAAGTCTCCAGTTATAAATTAAGTCAGGGGATGTAACAAACAACATGGTGCCTGTACTAAATAATGCTATATTGCCTATTTGAAGGCTGCTAAAAGAAAAAACATTTTTTAAAGATTTATTTATTTATTCATTTGAGTGAGAAAAAGAGAGAGAGAGAGAGAGAGAGAGAGAGACAGAGAGACAGAGAGAGAGAGATAGCACACGCATAAGTGGGGATAAAAAGGGGGAGGAACAAGCAGGACTCCAGGCATAGCAAAAGCAAGACACAGGACTCAATTCCCTGAGATCAGGACCTAAGCAGGAGCAAAACTAAGAGTCAGGTGATCAACCAAGCCACCAAGTGCTATAAGAGTAGATCTTAAAAGTTTTCTTCACAAGGAAAAAATGTGTAACTATGTGAGGTGATGGATGTTAACTGGACTTATTTCACTATATATAAATAACAAACCATTACATTGTAAACCTGAAACTAGTATAATGTTATGGGTCAACTGCACCTCAAAAAAAGAACATGTCTAACACAGGAACAGTAAAATAAATTAGGAAGCAATGGAATATTATATAATCAGTAAAAATGCTTTTGGAAACTATTTCATGTTAATGATAATAGCTAACTTGAGGGCATTTATTCTGTACCAAATACTGTTCTTTATGTAGTTATATTTCACACATATATTACAATGAATAATAATAATTTTTTTAAAGACTTATTTATTTATTTGACACAGAGCGAGATCATAAGTAGGCAGAGAGGCAGGCAGAGAGAGAGGAGGAAGCAGGCTCCCTGCCGAGCAGAGAGCCCAATGCAGGCCTCAATCCCAGGACCCTGAGATCATGACCTGAGCCGAAGGCAGAGGCTTTAACCCACTGAGCCACCCAGGCGCCCCAAATAATTTTTTTAAAGCATACAGAATCTAGAGCCAGACTGCCTGGATTTGAGTGCTAGCTCTACAAACTTACTAACAAATTATTTAGCCTCTTCATGCCTGTTTCCCTATCTATCTATAAGAGGGAGAAGATAATCCCTATCTCAGAGAGTTGCTAAAATTAAATGAGTTAATATTTGTAAGATGAATAGAATAATGGCACAAACTAAATTCATTTAAGTGTCTGACTGAAAAATCAAGTAAAATAAAAGAGGGGATATAGGGAACCATAATATGCCACTCCAAAATATGCCAGATTAGCACAAGAATCTTGAGCAAATGAGAATCAGTAGATGCAGAAAGAAACCTTCCTAGATCTTCCCTTATCTAACTAGAAGAAGACACTTCTGAAAAATGAGAGAAAAATCCCCTTACCCAGGAAAGGTTTTTCGCCAAGATGGATCTGTACAAACCTTACTCTTTAGAGCCCCCCAACATATTTACCTTCCCACAATTTGCCACACCAGAAAACTTAAAAACTTTTTCTTTGTCTTATCATTTCTCTACAAAGTTACTGTTCTTTTTTTTTTTAAGTAATTTATTTATTTATTTGACAGAGAGAAACACAGCTAGAGAGGGAACACAAGCAGAGGGACCGAGAAAGGGAGAAGCAGGCTTCCCGCTGAGCAGGCAGCCCGATGTGGGACTCGATCCCGGGTCTCCAGGATCATGACCTGAGCCGAAGGCAGTCGCTTAACCAACTGAGCCACCCAGGCGCCCCAAGTTACTATTCTTCTATTAAGATGCTGTATCAGCCCAAATTCTAACCAATGGTTAGTCTTTAGAGTTACACTTTACTGAGTCTTCTCTACATGATGCGCACTGCACACATTAATAAACTCCTTGTTTTTCTGTTACTCTTTTGTCAGCCTAATTTTACAGGGTCCCTAGGGGACAATCCAGGAGGGTAGAAGGAAAACACATTTCCTCCCCTACAGGGACAGTGGAAAGCAGTAGAAGAGCAGTGTGAAGGGATAAGAAGTGTGCCTAAAGGAGCCTGCACACAGAAGCAGGGCATGCAACAGAGGCTCTGAAGGTCCTCAGTGATGCAGGTGATTCAGATATCCTGACCGGGGAGAAGAGCTGGTCTTCGCTAATTCTAAATGAAGTGTGGTGAAGGAGTTCTGATGTTTTTGAAGAGAGCCTAACCTAGGCCATGAAGAGGAAAGATGCTCACCTGCCTATGGAACTGAGAAGTCCAGGACTTCTAATATCTTCTATAACAGAAGATATTATCTTCTGTTATAGAAGATATTATATTTCTTCTGTTATAGAGCAGCCTAGAAAGGCCCAAATATACTAGCAACCAAAGAGATTCCCCACAATGTCGGGGACCGAGGTATGGCTCAAGAAGGCCGACACAAGCAGGCCTGACCTTGCACCTACATAGCAGGATGC
>PITA01010341.1:23797-72586 GCA_004023965.1 Spilogale gracilis
ACAAGAGCACGCCTGAAAGCAACCTATCGGGCGCACTTCCCCTATCCCTTGCCTATATAACCCCTTCGTGTTTTAATAAACTTTGCAGCTTGATCAGAATCCTGTCTTGCTGCCATTCTTTCGCGCCTCCTGTCCCATCCCTTTCATCCGTTACAGGTGTCTCGGCGGACCCCGTTGATTGCCTCGCGGGCCGAGGCACCACAAGGAGAAGAAAACACAGGGCACATGCTCCCCATCTTTGGGGGAACTGAGAGTCAACATAAGAGAGTGTTAATGTTCAAATGGACATGCTAAAAACTTTTCATTTTTCCTTATATGAGATAAAGACACTTGGAATCTTTTATCACGCTACCCAAGGGCACTTTCCTCATTAAAAAAAAAAAAAAGATTTGTAAGAGCTACTGTAATTCTAGCAGGCTAAATTTTTAGCAATCTCTCAATCTAATACACATCTTAACCAAATTACAAAATTACATTTTTCTGAAATAAATGAATAAAATCACATATTCATTTCTACACAAAAAGCTTTGCAGTACAATTTCATCATTGTAAGATGTGAAGAAATACCATATAAATGCATAATTTTCAATATCTTCTTAGCTCTATGAGCTACCATGTACTGCTAAGAAAGGAGAAAGTAGATGCTGTTTATTCTGGAAAAACAGGATCTTTCAAGGTTAAGATAGGAACCTGACACAAGAGTTCTGATGCCACACACCTTACTAGATCCCATAAACCCCATGGACATGGTGTGCAAAGATGGGCTTCGTCTCTTCAGCCCACTAGGTATCTATCAGAAATAACAGCAGCAGCACATCTGGATGCATAATTCATGTACTGACTGTAAAAGCACATATATTCAGACTGTATTAGTCCAAAATGCAGAATAATTTTCTTCAATTTTACATATTAAAAATTCTAAATTATTCAGCAGTGAATTCAAATATTAGGGCCTATAATTCAGTTGTTTTTTCATAATAATTATATAATATTTTAAGCATTTATCCCTTTATAAATTTTTAAACTCTATGAAAATATGGTAAATCAGACCATGAATTATAATCTTCAACAATTGTCCAAGTTAGTTTTACTTCATAATCGGTACTTAAACTTCCTTATCACTACTTTAATAAATTTATTTTCTTTAAAAATTCTCCCCTTCATTAAGTCAAACTAGCTCTGCCTTCGCTGTTTTGAACAAGTAAGATTTTAATATTCCTGTATTGGCATATACACACGCATAGTTTATTAGTTTATTATAGTTTTAAGAAATGTAGTACCCTGGTCAATTCTAAAAATACGAATATATTATTTGAATAAGTAGTTTATAAAGTATGACACAAAGACAAATTACATTATTTACTAATACTGTTGGACTAAAGCAACAGTAATCCTGAGGGATACTTGTCAAAATAAATTAATGAAGTAAAATGTTGACAAAAATTCTCTGTGTTGAATATTCTATCTGAACACTATATATATGGAGTATAAATCCATTAATTGACTAAATTTCAATGAAAATTTTCCATATACACATTTAAATATTTAGAATTTCTTATTGGGGCGCCTGGGTGGCTCAGTTGGTTAGGCGACTGCTTTCGGCTCAGGTCATGATCCTGGAGACCCGGGATCGAGCCCCATATCGGGCTCCCTGCTCGGCGGGAAGCCTGCTTCTCCCTCTCTCACTCACCCCGCTTGTGTTCCCTCTCTGGCTGTGTTTCTCTCTGTCAAATAAATAAATAGAATCTTTAAAAAAAAAAGAAAAAAAGAATTTCTTATAAAAGTACATGAAAACTATAATCAAAAGCAACAGTACAAAATACACATAAAAGATTAAAAGCAAGCATAACAAACAGTGATTATATGGGGACAGAATGCTATTCTCCCTCTATTTTCCATTTTTGTAATGTTTTGTTTAAATTTTGGAAATATATATGTATTTTTAAGCAACAGTTTCTTGCATCAAGAAAAGAATTACAGGGGCAGTGGCCTTTTCTAAAATGACAAACCAACACTCTTGGGCTCATAGGCATACTAAAGCTGGCAAGATTTCACATTCTTCAGCACACAATGGATCTTTCATCAATACTGGAAACTGCCTTTGTGAGAATATTTGCTAAGAATGAATGGAATTCTCAATGTTGTAAGCACCCATTGAATTATTTAAAAGGACAATGAATGAATGACTAATTAGAAATGTTTGAGATCAAGGATATTTATATTTATATTCCAGAGGAAAAAACCTAAATCTAGCATTTTCTCCAGAGTAGTTAGGGAGAACAGATTAAGTTTGTTAACTATGGGCATTGGTTCCCAAATGGCTTTGTTATCAAAACTGTTAGCATTGCCTTTTTCTTGACCAACTAATAATTTTAAGTCCTTCTTGACTCATAAATATTGTTTGCACATTCATTGGTATGTACTTTGCTCCACAAAAGAAAATTTAACTAACAATGAAATGAAACTTGATCCTCAATGTCTCCCTTAACCCAAAAAGAGAAGAACTATTGTTTCTTCTTTTTCTTTTTTAACTATTTATTTATTTGAGTAAGCTCTGTGCCCAAAAAGGGGCTTGCACTCATGACCCTAAGATCAAGAATCATGTGTTCTTTGAACTGTGCCAGCCAGGCACCCCAAAAGATGTACCTCTGAATGAGTAACCATAAAACTATATAAAGACAATCTAATATTAAGTTTAAAAAAAGTTTATGGCTCAAAAACACATATATATGATAAAATTAAAACCACTTAAAAATACATATACTTTGGGAGAATATAAGGAAATAATAAACACTGACTTTAGGATGATGGTTAGTTTAAATGAAGGATGGCCATGGGATAAATTAATGAAAAGGATAATACAGGTAAGATTATTACCAGTGCCCTAGCTTTTGTTTCATGGATTTTGTTTTGTGGTTTTTGTTTGTTGGCAGATTCCCAGGTGATTATGATACCAGTTTGTTTTTGGTTTTGGTTTTTTAAATATTTTATTTATTTGACAAAGAGAAACACAGCTAGAGAGGGAACACAAGCTAGGGGAGTAAAAGATGGAGAAGCAGGCTTCCCGCCAAGGAGGATGCCCAATGCAGGGCTCGATCCCAGGACTCCAGGATCATGACCTGAGTTGAAGGCAGGCACTTAATGACTGAGCCACCCAGGTGCCCCTATAATACCATTTTATTTATTTTTTTTTAAAGATTTTATTTATTTGACAGAGAGAAACACAGCCAGAGAGGGAACACAAGCAGGGGGAGTGAGAGAGGGAGAAGCAGGCTTCCCGCCGAGCAGGGAGCCCGATGTGGGACTCGATCCCGGGTCTCCGGGACCTAAGCTGAAGGCAGTTGCTCAACCAACTGAGCCACCCAGGCGCCCCTATAATACCATTTTAAAATAGAGATGAATATAACAGAAGACATATAGATACATGGTAAGTAAAATAAGTATGAACCAATGAGGAGTGTGTTATGAACCAAAAATCAATGAAATCAAATGAAATGACATGAAATGATCCAACATGATATGAAAATTAAAGAAAAAAATTTTTTTGAAGATTTTATTTATTTATCTGACAGAGAGAAACACAGCTAGAGAAGGAACACAAGCAGGAGGAGTGGGAGAGGGAGAAGCAGGCTTCCCACTGAGCAGGGAGCGGATGTGGGGCTTGATCTTGAACTCTGGGATCATGACCTGAGCCGAAGGCAAAACTTTAATGACTAAGGCACCCAGGAGCCCCTGAAAATAAAAATTCTTTACAGCATATAGATTAACATCCAAACTACAATCTTTGGATCAACTCAAGAGTCACTCATCCAGATTTTGTAATTTTCTTCTTCTCCTTTACTAAACACTTTCAATTATGCTGCACAAAATGACCTGTGAGACCTTTTAACATCACCAATGAACCTTCTGCTCAGAGTACCTAAACTTAAAGGGGACAAAAAGCAGTACAGAGGAAAATGCTGCTGTCTCACCTATAGACTCTATGGAATGGGGCCAAAAATACCCACAAGCCTCTGACTAGGCAATCAGTGATTCTTATCCACACTGTCAATACTTATTAAATGACAAGTACATGTCAAATGTCATGAAAAGCACTAGAATCCTTGGACAGTACCAGCAGATATGTCTAGCCCATCATGTTCCAGACAGCCCAGAATCAACATATCCTCAGGTCAAAGGATTGAGATAGTACAGTCACAGTGGAAAACAGTATGGAAGTTCCTCAAAAATGTAAAAATAGAAACACCATACGATCCTATAATTAAATTCTTGAGTATTTACCCAAAAACAAAACCACTAATTTCAAAAAGATATATGCATTACTGTTTATTACAGCATTATTTACAATAGCCCAAATATGGAAGCAACCCAAGTGTTCATCAACTGACAAATGGATAAGGAAGATGTGGAGTATATACAACAGAATATTCCATAACTGTAAAATAAAGATGGATCATGCCATTTGAGACAATATGGATGGACCTACAGGGTATTATGCTAAGTGAAAAACGTCAAAGACAAAGACAAATAATATATTATTCTATTCCTAAGTGGAATCTAAAAAAATAAATGAATAAATAAAAAAGCAGAATCAGACCTATGAATACAGAGATCAAAATGATTAAGGGAGAGGGGTAGAGGGTGAAGGGTAGTGGAAGATACAGGCTTCCAGTTATGAAATAAGTCATGGGAGGGGCATATGGGTGGCTTATTCAGTTAAGTGACCAACTCTTGGTTTCAGCTCAGGCCATGGTCTCGTGGGTCATGAGATCAAGCTCCACATCAGATTTCCTGCTCAGCAGAGAGTCTGCTTGAGAGTCTTTCCCTCTGCCCCTCCCTGCCAATTCTTTGTTCTCTCTCCACGCTCTCTCTCTAAAGTGAATAAGTAAATCTTGGGACACCTGGGTGGCTCAGTTGGTTGGGCGACTGCCTTCGGCTCAGGTCATGATCTTGGGGACCCGGGATCGAGTCCCGCATCGGGCTCCCTGCTCGGTGGGAAGCCTGCTTCTCCCTCCCTCACTCCCCCTGCTTGTGTTCCCTCTCTGGCTGTGTTTCTCTCTGTCAAATAAATATAAAATAAAAAAATAAAAATCTTTAAAATGAATAAGTAAATCTTAAAAAAAAAAAGTCATGGGAATAAAAGTTACTGCATAAGGAATACAGTCGGTGACACAAGTAGTTGTGACATACTGGGTAAGATGGTAGCTACACTTGTGGTGAACACAGCATCATGTATAAACTTGTCATATCACTGTGCTTTACACCTGAAACTAATGCAACAGTGATGTCAACCATACTCAAAATAAAAATCAAGATAACTTTCAAGTATTGTATTTTGCTGCTTACCAATACATGCAAATGCTGAAGCAGCTCATTTATAAAGTAAGGTTATAACAATTCCCCAAAGTTAAAAGATTTCAAATCTCTGTTACAAGAATTGGGAATGGGGAGGAGATTACTTCTTCAACAGATGAGGTTTCACATGGATGTGCTGCTGTTTTACCTGCTATCTCCAAAAGTGAGTTTACGTGATCTCCTTCTGCCAGCTTCACAAATCCAACCTGATCTCGGAAAGTGTCAATTCCTTGAAAAGGCAAAATCAACTGTTTTCCTTGGAGGATATCTTCTATGAATGGTTTTAATTCCAAAAGGGCACCAATACCACTGGTAAGAGAGAATATAATTTCCAGTAACATATTAAGCAACAAAATATATTAAAACAAAACATATAATCAGTTTTAGAAAGATAAATTTTGGTATTTGTTCTAATTGTTTAAAGATCAAAAATAACTTCAAAATCTAGTCCAGATGATTAAAATAAAACTAATATATTAACTTCTTAATTTTTATTTATTTTTCTTATGTTCCATTAGCCAACATACACTACATCACTAGTTTTTGATGTAGTGTTTATTGATTCATTAGTTGCGTATAACACCCAGTGCTCATCACAACATGTGCCCTCCTTAATACCCATCACTCAGTTACCCCATCAGCCCTACCCCTCTCCCTTCTGTAACCCTCAGTTTGTTTCCCAGAGTCAAGAGTCTCTCATGCTTTGTCTCCCTCCTTGATTTTTAAACAAAAACTATGGAAGAAGTGAATTAAATCTTTACTTAATTGTAATTTATATTATATTAAAGACATGAAAGAAAATACTATTTTATAGTCTCCAAGAAGGTTTTAATCAAGGAAACACTGCAAGAACAACTCAAAAAAAATCATTGATAATATATTTTAAAAAGTCTAATACCACAAGAGCTTATATTATGTGGAAAGTTCTGGATTCTTATTAAAAGTACTATTACAGGGGCGCCTGGGTGGCTGAGTCATTAAGTGTCTGCCTTCAGCTCAGGTAATGATCTCGGAGTCCCTGGATTGAGCCCGTATGGGGCTCCCTGCTTGGCAGGAAGCCCGTTTCTCCCTATCTCACTCCCGCTGCCTGTGTTCCTTCTCTAGCTGGGTTTCTCTCTGTCAAATAAATAAATAAAATATTTACAGTACTAAGGCCGTATTTACTATCTGCAAACTACCCTACTAAAACTTAATATTCACTATCTCTTAAACTACAATAGCCTCCATAATGAGGTAATACTGTAATTGGATTAAACAACATACAAGATTATATTTGCCAACTACAACCACATAAGTTTATTTCTGTTTAACTTATGTGATTATAGAACTACTCTGCATTTCAAATGCTTTTACTTTTCTTCATAATAACAAATGTTTACTATATGAATGAATTAAACATTATCGGGTTTAGAATATTTTGAAAATTAGGATGAATTATTTCCATCTTTAAGAGAATTCTGGTGTAGGGATGTTGTTATGAGAAAAAAAATTAAAATCTCACTAGAGGGCAGCAATTACTCCAAAAAGAAATAGGTACATTCTTACATAATGTAGAGAGAGCTTTTAAAACACCCTTCTGTTGAAACATCGTTACTTTAAACTGTCTTCATCAGTGTGATTTGTTCACCAGTAATTATATATCAAATGTGTGAAAAAAAAATTGGGTATTTTTCTAGCTCTTTCATATTTCTAAATTAATTTTCACATAAAGTTTGTAACTGATTTCATCCATAACTTCGTACTGAGTTTCAATTCCCATCTATGCCTCAACAAAATGTACAATACTTCAAAATACCTTTGTGAAAGTCAACATTTCTCATTGTACCTCCAAACCCACATCTTAAATCCAGTCTTTCTTGATTGTATGTATGTTCATCAAAAAAGACACAGTATACCTACTTCTACTACAAGACTGTCCTTCACTGTGTGCTGGGATTTAGAGCATGTGAAACCCCAATGGCCATTTCTGGTTCATCTTTCATAAACCAGGGAATTCAAGGTACTCATTTTAAATGTAACTATATACCAAAGCAGGCCATGCTCAAGGTTAGGGCTTTTCATAGACAGTGAATTCTATATGCCATTTTTCATTATAGAAATATAAATGACCTAAAATCAGTCCAGTTTGTTTTTTTCAGTTCTTTAGAAGCATAAACCAATAAATACATTCCAATGAGATGCCACTGATCAGAGTAAGAAAAACTCATAGTGTCTATTAGTAAGTATCACTAACTTTCAAGAGTGATTTACGGAAAGACTTTTTTATGGTAAAATGAACAAAAAGTATATGCATATATAAAATAGTACTCTGAAACCAGAGTTCAGACCCAAAGCTGTATTTGAAATTAAGGCAGGATAGCCAACTTCTCAACTCAGCAGCTGGGTTTAGCCTTACAAGTTTCTATGCCTTTCTTCTACATGCGAGCAAAGGACCAGAGGTGATTCTGCAGTCATGATTTAAAAAAAAAAAAAAAAAAATTTAAGTAATCTCTGCTCCCACCATGGGGCTTAATCTCATGACCCTGAGATCAATAGTCTCATGCTCTACTGACTAGGCCAGCCAGGCACCCTGAAGAAATTCATGATTTAAATAAAAGCTTCTGCATACTCCATATCCAACCCACTGATCAGTATAGCATTAAACATCTAAATAATGATACTAGATTTTGACAAGCAAGAACATAGAACAAGGAACTGATAATGCAGATGTCAGCATTTTATACAGTTTTAGGATGAAAGGTAAAACTAGAAGGTTGGAGACTTAGAAAATCCTTCATATCAATAACGTTTTACCAGAACACCCAATTGGTTTCTCTCTCACTATACAGGTACCCAAAGTGAAGTCACATCTTGATTATGTTCCTCATTTAAAAGTTAACACTGTTAGGGGGCCTGGGTAGCTCAGTCCATTAGATGGCTGACTCTTGATTTCAGCTCAGGTTGTGATCTCATGGTCCTGGGATAGAGCCCATGTTTGACTTCTCACTCAGCGGGGAGTCTGCTGGAGGATTCTCCCTCTCCCTCTGCCCCCACCACGTGCATGCATGCTCTCTTGCTCTCTCTCTCTCTCAATAAATAAATCTTTTAAAAAAATAAAATAAAAACACTGCCACAGACATTTCCCTGGTTTCCAAAACTAGCAGCAAATCTTTACTCCTTTGAAATTTCATTAATACTTTATATCTTATGAAACATACCAGTTCTTATTTTCTATTACAGTTATTTGAGTTCACATGGTATCTGGTCAACGTAATCACATAATCCATGAGCATAAGAGCCATTCCTGACTCCTCTTCATTTTCCCAAATCACTTAGTTCAGTATTTTGCATATGACTGATAACATGGGTTGATCTGCAAAACTCTCTCTTGTTTGTATAGAAAACCTCATTTATTTCTTAGATTTTTCATCATAACTTTGTCAAGAAGGATTACTAAGCTGCAAATATCTGCTCATCATCCTCTAGTAGAGAGAATATTCCCAGTATCATAAAGTTGCAGAAGGATGCCACTTCAAACAAAAGCTGACTTGCTACACATTTTGTTTTCTCACAGAACTAAAAGTCTTTGCAAAAAGCCCTGGGGGAACACAGGACTGAATGACACAGAGTGTCGCCATGCTCTCTGCACAGTAACTCTTGAACGTGTGATGCCATGATTTGGGCCAAGATGCTGCTGCCTCGTTCAGGAAGGTCCCAGGTGCTGCAGATGGCTTAGCAACCGTCACTCCTGCCCATCAAGGGCCCACCGCACTCCTCAGTAATAGTGACAACCAGAAATACCATCCCCCACTATCTAAAATTCTCCTGGAGAAGGCAGTCCTGCCTCCACTGAGAAATGACGGCAGTATGATACACTGGAGGCATACCTGCCCCCTCACTGCACAAATAGTGCTCATCAGTAGAGGCCACTGGTACAGGAAGCCATCCTTACCTGTGCAAACTGATCTTTCCCACTTCTCTCATGCCCTTGTGCTCACCCTCTCCCTCCTGTCTCCACCTTCCCTTCCCTTTGCGTCTCCCCATCTTTCACACACACACACACACACACACACACACACACACCATGGAGTAATAAGAGAACTGACTAGTTCTGGCTTCTCTACTGACCACTATTTGCTTAATTCCTCAGGCTCTTACTTCCTCATATGTATAAGAGAAATGGCATTTCTGTGTTGCCTCCCAATACCATTAAGAGAATAGAAGAAAGTAGTATTTGGGGGATGTATAAGATATATAAAATAAAATAAATAAAAATAATAAATAATAAAAACAAAAGAATAAAAATAAAAGAAAGTAGTATAAGGAGGTTGGACGCTGAGCAGAGGGTGACGTAGACATGCCATAGGCCATGGCCAAGACCGCTTTCTGATGACAGAGATAAACCTAACCTTACTGATCAGTGGTGACTCAATCTTTTCTGGTTTAAAAAAGTCTCTTTGGGGTACAATTATTCAGTTAATTCAAACCTCCTTTCAGGAGTTTTTCCCTTCCCTCTCTCCTCCTGCTTCCCAAGGAATCCAGTATACTCTTTTGAGAGAACTGAGGAAGATCTCTGGGCTGCTTGCTGTTTGAGCCCTCAGAGATTCCCGTTTCGGGGAGGGAGACTGGTCTGGTCATATCCCTGGGTGCCCCATATCAGGGTTCATGACAGCATGCTTGTTCCTTCTGGGCTTTGTACCAGCAGGTACTGCTGCAGCACAAGATCTATGCCAGAGTCTCCGATCAAGAAACACAGGGTCTTCATCCCTTACCTAGCTCCTTCTGATTCACCAATTCTTTCTGAGTTGGACTCCCAAGTCCACCTACCGGGGCGCAAGAAACTTCTGCGTCCATCTTTATGTCCTGATAGACGATGGGAAATTGAAGGAACTACCTCAGGTCCATCTGTTAGAAATCTTTCTTGACTTTCTGTTAGAAATCAGAGTAAGAAAAACTCATAGTGTCTATTAGTAAGTATCTAGGGGTGCCTGGGTGGCTCAGTTGGTTAAGCGACTGCCTTCGGCTCAGGTCATGATCCCGGAGACCCGGGATCGAGTCCCACATCGGGCTTCCTGCTCAGCGGGAAGCCTGCTTCTCCCTCTCTCACTCCCCCTGCTTGTGTTCCCTCTCTCACTCTGTTTCTGTCAAATAAATAAAATCTTTAAAAAAAAAAATTAAAAAAAGAAATCTTTCTTGACTCTAATCTACCACCTAGTAGGCAACACATTCTTCCAGCATTAGTTGAACAGGAACTTCTCCAAAGAGCTTGGGTTTTCCCCAGCCACACCCGAGAACCCCAAACCAATGTGACTGTCTCTATCATTCCTAATTCTCTGCTTCAGGACTGGTGGGGGCCGGGGTTGGAAAGAACACTCAACCCCAACAGGGGAGCCAGAACATTATGTCTGGCTTCATGCCTCACTGACTCCATCCAGCATTGGAAGGGCTCCATACTCCTTCCCACGCAGGACAATAAGACTCAGACCAGCCACCTCAAAGTTGTCTGTGTTTTCAACGACCACACTGAACTTCTTCTGAATTCATTGCTGGTTCAGTGTCTCCTACTTGCCACCCTTTACACCAGCTCACCAAGAAAAAAGACTCAGGTCCCCCAAGAAAAAAGGAATTCTGCCTACAGAATGCCCTTGGACTTGAGACTACATGAACTCCTCCCTAGATTTCAGATATGCCAGCCTCCATAGTCACATGAGCTAGTTCCTTAAAATGAACTCTGCATGTAAGTGTAGATACAGATATGTCAAGATAACAATACATCTAGATAACCAAACAGATATACATCCTGCTGGTTCTGTGCCTCTGGAGAACCCTGACTAATTCACCATTCTAACACACACGGGGCACTACTCTCCTCTCTGGCTTTCATCTTCTCGTTGTTACATATTCTTTGGCTTCTTTTCCCTTAAGAGCATCAGAGTATTTATTTTGTCTTTTGATTGGCAAAGTGAACAGTGAAAGTGAGTCAAGTAAAAAATCTTTTAGGCCTTTCTGCAATTGCAGGGTGCCTAAGACCTGCTCTTGAGCAGATCAGGTTGGAAGACATCAGAAGACCAATCTCTAGAGACACGAGGGTCTACTGTTTAAAAGATATAACTGCAAGAATCATAATTTGGCTTCATATTTTGAGTTATAGTTCATTGTTTTCTCCCTTTACCTCACCCTCTTCCCAATGCAAGCCTTGTTCTTCATTTCCTCAGGAAACTACATGTCAGGGTAGAAAACAGAAGTAACCTACAATGCATTCTGACTCTGGTTTTCCAAAGGGCTAAAGCTCCATCTTAATTCAGAGAGCTACACAGAAGGTAAGAAGGTACAGACAGAGTATCCCAGAGAACTGGGGCGAACAAGGTTTCTCCACTCCGGGCTGGAAAGCAGCAGCCAATGACTTATACCCAAACTTTCTGGCATAACTCTAGAATTAGGAGTGGGTACTATACAGGTATTCTAAGACGAAGTAAGGTAAAATTATAAAATGGCAGCTCCAAGAACTAATAGCACCGGCTGCCTGCTGTGTGCCAGGCCCTATACAAGAAGCTCTTACCTGTACTGGTACTATTATTTTTCCCATTTACTTAAAAAGTGGACAATTCGCCCCAAATCAGGCACGTATTCAGAGATGGTTGTGCCACAGTTCCAGAATCTGTACCAAAAATCCTAACTTAAGTGGTCAGCCTCCAGAGTACTTACATGATTATCATGGGGAAAAAAACTGCATAACTAAGGGCTACCATTTAAAAACAATAACAAAGTTTTAAAGTCTAGATTAGGAGGAATGTTTGTATTGCTAGTTCTGTGATTATTAATGGAAATAAATTATAACAAAGAATGCTTCCTTAGAACCTTAATGCCTCTGAGTTCTGCTATCTTTACTCATATTAAAGTAATAATTTGGAAAATGATATTCAATAAAGAAGGCATATTACTCACATGTTTACTTCATCTTCATTTAATAATTGCATCACTAGCAGGGTAATATGAAAGGAGCCATCACTGATCATCGCTTTGGCTAGTTGCTTATCTTGTTGTATTATTGCATTTTGCAGAATCTTAATTCCTCTTGTAATCTAATCACAAACACACACACACAAAAAAAACAAGATTAGACAAGCACAATTTCCTATGGCAATTTGTAAATCAAGAAGAAAAATAAGCAGCAACCAAAATTAGAACTATGCCAAGATTCTTCAACCAAGTAATTCTTAATTACCTACTTGTTCTCAAATATCCTGGATAAAATAATTTGTGAAGCTTAATATGATGTATGAGTTTTTAAAAATCATACAATCTTTGTCCATCTTAAAAACATCAAGCTTAGGGGCACCTAGGTGGTGCAGTTGGTTAAGCGCCCAACTCTTGATTTCGGCTCAAGTCATGACCTCAGAGTCCTGAGATTGAGCCCCAAGTCAGGTTTTGTGCTCAACATGCAGTCTGCTTGAGATTCTCTCTCCCTCTGTCTCTCCCACTCATGCGCTCACTCACTCTCTCTCTCTCTCAAATATATAAATAAATATTTTTAAAAAATCAAGCCTAATACCCTTATTTTACAAATTGGGTCACTGGTTGAACCCCACTGGTTGACAACCTCTCAGTGACCATGAATCTCTTCAGAAACTTGTCCTTGGAATACGCAGTATGACTCATGATAATTATAATCTTTCCTAAAATTTAAAAAAAAAAGTTTCATTCTTGCCACAGAAAGGTCAAACCAGCAGACAACATTCCATTCCTGTTGGAAGTACTATTTATTTGTCCCGAAATGAATGTGTCTGAAAACCCATTCTTCATGGCCTTTAAAATTTTTTAGGACAGCAATAATCTCAACAGGAGTGACTATTGTCATTTTTCCAGATGTGTGAGGAGGGGCATAACCATGGATAGTTGCAAAGAAGTCCAAATGCATATGTCAGAAAAATGATTACAGTCTGCGTGGAGGGGAGAGTCCTTGTCTCTCATCAGAGTGCCCCCTCTCAGCCTCTGTTCTGAAACAAGCAGGGGAACAATGCTCTTCCCTCTTCCACTTGCAGCTAGGTACATTTCCAGTCAACTTTTCCACATGAGTGTAGTGGAAAATGGTCTGAAAATGAAACAGCAAACTGAGCAACACTCAGAGAAAAGAGAGCACACAGAAGCTCTGAGGCAGCAGAATTCATCAGCAAGAAAAGGGGAAAGAGAGGGGGCTGGCAACAGAAGCAGAGTCCATTAAAAAACAGCAGAGATAAGAAAAAAACGGAATCATGAGCACAGCAGACTATTCTGATACTAGAGTAGCTGTTTTATCCTGAACAATGTTCCCATTATCTGCAGAATGTGACTGGACAAATCATGAGATGCTGTCCCAGGATGTGACTTCCCGTTATCTTTACAATAAATCCGCATTACCCAAAATAATCTCAGCACTTCTCCTCTCCTTGCCAAGAGAGTGACACAGGAAATGGTGTTTTCCTGGGAGGAAGTTATGCAGCAACACCTAACATACTATTTCCCAAAGCAAGAGGCCGCTTCCATGAAACCTAGCAAAAGAATGTTGATGGGCTGATAAGCAAAGCACTCCTGACCTAAGAATACACAAAGAGTATACAGAATCACTTTCCCCTACTCCCTATCATGAGACTAAATTGTAAACATCTCAGGGGCAATGTGCATTTCTCCAAACCCACCCTCTCCCCACGGTGACTAGTAACAATAATAAATACAATATTTAAAAGTATATGTGAAACTAATAGAACACTGTATGTTAATTATGCTGGACTTAAAGTAGAGAAGTAGCATGAAGAAACATCAGTAGATGTCAGTTCACAATATTCTGAAATGTGTTTTTCACCTAAAATTTATTAGTTTCCAAATCACTAAATATATAGAATATCTGTTTTTTTAATGGCCTAAGGTTCCAATTTAATTTACTACTCCCTTACTTATAAAGCTTTTTCTTAAAAAAAAAAAAACAGTTTTTAATTAAAACAAAACAAAAAACAGTATTTAAAGAACTATAGCAGTAACTAACCTTTATGGTGTGATCACTAGGTTCTAGATACTAAAGTAAGCATTTTACACATATTAGTTCACTGAAGCCTCTGAAAATTGCTATGTAGTAGATATGGGAATTAATTCCATTAAAATAAACTGAAAAACAGAAAATTAAAAAAAATCTCTTCAAAATCACATACCCAAAAGAGCAAAGAAACTTAAGGATAAATTAGAGTACATCAGGAGCGCGTGGGTGGTTCAGTCATTAAGCCTCTGCCTTTGGTTCGCGTCATGATCCCAGAGTCCTGGGATGGAGCCTCACATCAGGCTCCCTGCTCGGTGGGAAGCCTGCTTCTCCCTCTCTCACTCCCCCTGCTTGTGTTCCCTCTCTAGCTATGTTTCTCTCTGTCAGATAAGTAAATAAAATCTTTCTTAAAAAATTATAATACATGAGGAAAAAAGGCAACAGATGCAAGGGATTGGTTTATTTTCAAGAGGGGACAAATAAATATATATATTTATATACATAAAATGGAATGTTAAAGGGATGAGATCTTGTCATTTGTAAAAAAAAAAAAAAAAAAAAAAAAATTGATGGACCTACAGGGTACTATGCTAAGTGAGGTAAGTCAGACTGAGAAAGATAAAAACTGTAAGATTTCATTTACATGTGGAATCTATAAAAACAAAACAAATAAACAAAAGCCAGAAACAGACCCACAGATACAGAAAACAAACTCGTGGTTACCAGAGGGGTGGGTGGTGGTGGGATGTGCAAAATGGGTGAAGGGAAGAGAGAGAGATACAGGCTTTCAGTTATGAAATGAGTAAGTCATGGAGATGAAAGGTACAGCGCTGTGAATACAGTCTGTGGTATTATAACAGCATTACATGGTGATCGATGGTAGCTACACTCGTGGTGAGCACAGCATAAAGTACAGACTTGTGAAATCACTATGTTGTACAACTGAAATGAATGTAATACTGTGTCAACTATGCTTCTCATACCTCTAAACAATATAATTACATCTCCAAATCTTAGCTGGTACAAATGGTAATTCCAGTTTAACTGAACATGAAAAGTAGCACGGGATGAGAACTCTGTTTTACAAACAGAGTGATGCAAATTAAGGGTGCTGGACTTGGCTCAGAAATTCTGGATTTTAACCCCAAGTCTACCACAGGAGTGAACCTACCCAAGTCACCTCGTCTCCCAAACTCCTGGCTTCCTCAATTGTACAATAGGAGTAATAGAATCTGCATTGCCAAACTTATCGTGTTGTATTATAGATCAAAGTGTTATAGATAAGCTACATGAAAATACTTTGTAAGCTCTACACTACTTGCCTGATAAAAGGTATAGAACACTGCTAATACTAAAATCAGTTTCTTTATCCTATGCAGTTCTGCCTCCCAGATACCATTTGGCAATGTTTGGAGATATTTATGTCATAACTGGGGACTTGCTACTTGGTTTTTTGCTTGGTTGGTTGATTGGTTCTTTTAAAGGTTTATTTATTTATTTGAGAGAGAGCACGCATGTGTGCCAGTAGAAGGAGTAGCAAAGGGGGAGGGAAGGAGAGAACCCCAAGCAGACTCCCACTGACCAAGAGATTCCCTCACAGGGCTCAATACCAGAATCCCAAGATTATGACCTGAGCGGAAAATAAAAGTCGGACACTCAACCGATTGAGCCACCTAGGTGCCCCAGACTTACTACTTGCACCTAGCAAGTAGAGTACCTACATTTTCATAAAGAGACTCTTCATTCTGGGCTCAAAACTAATTATATGTAAAGTCATGATAATGATCAAAAAATAGCTTTAATTTGTGTACTCAGCATTTTACTGCAATGTCCAGTCTGCTAAAATAGTTTCAGACCATTCACATTTTTTAATTATCGAGTAACTTGTAAATTGAAAATTAAAAACCATAAAATACTTTGAAGATTAATTCTCTAATGTCACATAGTACTTATGATACAGGATTAACTTCAACCTATGAAAATTCTAAATATAACCTAATCAAGTGATATATTTCCCTTTTTTTTTTTTTTGGTAAATTTTATTTATTTAAGTAATCTCTACACCCAGCATGGGGCTTGAACTCAGAACCCTGAGATCAAGAGTCGATGCTCCTCCGACTGAACCAGCCAGGTGCCCTGAGTCAAGTGACATATTCCCAGCTGTGCTCTGATGCTCCCGATGATGCTCCAGATTAATTTTTATATTCCTTGATATCATCTTAAGAGCTTTTTAAATGCTTTTTTATTCCTAATTACATTCTTAAAACATAAAAGAAAAATGAAAAAAAAAACTTCACTATCTTCTTCCAAAAGTACCAATGTCATTAAAGGTCAAAGGAAACTAATTTTTACAGCCACTGTTTAAAATTCTATTAAGCCATTAAAGCTTCTCTGTCACCCTAATCCCTTGCCCTTGACATTATTGCACAAGTACATTCTAAAAACCTAATACTGTGGAGTCATATTTAAATATGATATTGAAAGAAACATTTCAAAATAAGAGCATTATTAAAAACTTAAATATTTCATTGAGTATTATCTTTGTGTTTGGAGAATAAGAACAAACATCCCCCTGTTAAATCTCACCACTAACCCATATTCCACATGCCTAAAAATAATGCAGTAAGAAAATTCATTTTTCTATCTTTTAAAGCCATCTAATTGACTCAGGGCAATTATGAGTGCAAAGAAAAAGCCTTAAAGTTATAGTGCTTCTGCATGAGGAAGAGAAGTTGCTTTCTCGAATAGAGCGGGAGAATGTCTTTTACCCTCTCTGTTGACATTGTTTTCAGAATTTTTTGAAGCTGTTAACTTATGTTGTTCCCAAATTTGCTGCCTCATTAAGAATTACTAGAATTTTCCCTTCAATTCATTATGTAACTTTTCTTCAATGCTGAATACTTTCATTTTTCTTACATGTCTACAACCACGGAAAGAACTTGAAAAACTGGGGTGCCTGGGTGGCTCAGTTGGTTAAGCAACTGCTTCAGCTCAGGTCAAGATCCTGGAGGCCCAGGATCGAGCCCCACATCGGGTTCCCAGCTTGGCAGGAAGCCTGCTTCTCCCTCTCTCAGTCCCTCTGCTTGTATTCCCTCTCTAGCTGTGTTTCTCTCTGTCAAATAAATAAATAAAATCTTTAAAAAAAAAAAAAAAACTTGAAAAATTGATGATAAAGCAAAACTGGAGTAAAAGTAAAAAATCATTCTCAAATATGAGAAGTTTTCAAATCTACCAAGTGCTTAACAGACACACCAGGATATCAAATACTTTTACAATTGTATATGCCAGAAAATAACTGAATACTTTGTTTTAGAAGACAGGCAATTTTCACAAGACAAAATGATGAAATATGGAATCAAATGCTACAAATGCCTTTTAAAACCCTAAAGAAAATCATATCTTTCCTTTAGTATAAAAAATTATCTTATAAAAAATTGATACACTTCTTTTTTTAAAATTTTATTTATTTGGCAGAGAGATCACAAATAGGCAGAGAGGCAGGCAGAGAAAGAGGAGGAAGCAGGCTCCCCGCTGAGCAGAGAGCCCTATGCAGGCCTTGATTCCAGGACCCTGAGATCATGACCTGAGCCGAAGGCAGAAGCTTAACCCTCCGAGCTGCCCAAGCACCCAAAAAATTGAAACCAGTGTCTAATTTTTCTCTTGCATTTTTTCAGTGCTGATTTACCTTGTAATATTACCACTCATAAGAAAGCACATAAAAGGGGCACCTGGGTGGCTCAGTTGTTAAGCGTCTGCCTTCGGCTCAGGTCACAATTCCAGAGTCCAGGGATTGAGCCCCGCATCAGGCTCCCTGCTCAGCGGGGAAGCCTGCTTCTCCCTCTCGCACTCCCCCTGCTTGTGTTCCCTCTCTAGCTGTGTTTCTCTCTGTCAAATAAATAAATAAAATCTTTAAAAAAAAAAAAGCACATAAAAGCAACATATGAGTAAATCCAACTACAATTAATAATTAAACAATTCTAGCCACTTAAGAAACATGTAGGATTTATTACAACTCCATTAAATTTTTCCTTCTTTATTTTTATTTTTAAACTAATGTATAATTAATGTATAATTACCTAATGGAGAAACACATTCTTCCACATACTTGAAATTAGAATATTTTTATGCAGCCATTGCAATGCATTTTCCAATTCTATTTCTTAAAAGTATGAAATCATGAATTTCCATTAATGAAGAATTGCAAACATCTAAGAATAGGTTTAAAAATCAAAGACCCATATAAGTCTGAATACTTTTTTCTTTAAAACTAGATGCCAACAAGTAGAGGCCAAAAGTAGAGCAACTCATTGTGAATGTGCTAGCTTCTAAAAGCTTGTTTGCAGGTCACTTAATTGGAACTTGGAATACAGTCTCCCATTGAAACAATGTTATAAATGCTGCTTCTTTTCCCAGGCCTTCACACAAAAGCTCATAAGGAGTTTTAAAAGAAAATTAACATTTGGTACTTTAAAACAAACAAGCAAAAAAGATGTTCATATAAAAGATATAAAATGTATCTCCTAACCTTGTCCCATCCTATCTCTCCCCCTGTATTGTAGGTAAGCTTTCTGTTACCTACAAATAAGTCTCTTGAAAGGGAAACATTAAATTATTTGGTTTCCAGGTCACTTGAAACCTACATTCCCCATAACTAAAAGTCATCCTACCCTCAAATGATGGCTGCTAAACCTGTATTATGAAACCACCATTTGTAACACAGTATTTCTTCTTTGTAAATTATTGTAAATGTTTTGGTGTAACTTGGTATGCCACAAACACATTTCCAGCCCTGAAATGACAGTATTTTGTGTGTGTATATTTCTACTCCTGCCAAGCTCTGCTCTAGGTACTAGGAATGAGCCAAAGAACTCTGTGCTTAAGACGAACACGTTCAGATTGCGAGAGCACAAAAGCACTTCCCTAGAAGTGGAAGGGTGGGGTGACCAAGGCGGGGTAGTGACCAAAGAAGAGGTCTGAACTGAGATTTTGGCATTAACAAAACCAAGAGGAAATGAAAGAAAACTCCCAGATAGAAAAGGCTTTCTCTGGAGGGCAGAGGGAACCTGGCAAGTTCAAGGCCAGAGGGGTTCAAGCTAAAGGAACAAGTGCCAAAGTGGAGAAAACTGAACCATGTAGAACCTCATAGAGCATGGTAAAGCCTCCGTCTTTGTCCTAAAACCAACAGGAAAATAGTGAAATATATAAGCAGGTGGGTGACATGTCCAGATTTGGGTTTAGAATAATTATCGTCTCTATTTTACAGCTTAAAGAAATGTACACTACAGAAATGGAAGTCACCTGACCTACATCCACAGCGAGTTTGTAGCCCAGACGGTACTCAAACAAAGTCTGTAAGACTCCAAGCTACACTCTCCCCACTTTCTGCACAACCTCCCAGAAAGTGAGAAGCAGAAACAGAGGCTACGGCTGCGTAAAGGGTGAGAACCAGGAGCCACACACCATTCTCTCTCTTCCCCTTGCTCCAGGCACTTTGTGGCCCAAATCCCGAACTAAAATGGCAGAAGGAAAGAATTTCTCAACCCCCTTTCATCTTCATCCCCATCCACTTCCCCACCTCGTCCCTCCCCACCACATCACCCCACTGATCTTCACTGGAAGACGCAGGAGGCCAGACGGAGGCGAGAAGGGGTAAGGCTGACATGTAGGGGACACAGATCTGCTGTTCAGACCACCAAGGGAGCCAAGGATGGAGGAGTGAAAGGAGAGAGACTACAGGAAGGGCCTCATGAAAGCAACCTGTGCAAGTGCTTCCCAAACTTCTATACTGATGGACTGTAGTGGAACAATCTCTAAGCAGCAAAGCAAAATAAGGAAACTGGGGTCTCTTCCAATCACAATCGCTTCCAATTACATCAGTGACTAGAGGGAAAAAAGTCAAACAAAGATGTGTCTAATGCAGGGAAGTCACTTGGCCTGTTTCACATTCTGGGTCCTAAGGAGTTGGCATCTGACTTTCCAGTTAAGCAACACCACCTCTGACCTCCAGCTCTCTTCTAACTCCTGCATGTGCAGATGATCCTAAATTTCAAAGAAAACCTGTCCAAATAACTCAGAGGTATTTTAATGCAATATATAATACGTAACATAACAATAAATAATTGCTCATGACATTAAACTCTGTGTCACCTAAATACTTTTAAGGACAATTGTACTGCTAACCCACCAGTTTCTACTGGTGTGTACCAGTAAAATCAGAATCTAATTCATTACTGCATTCAATTCTAAAACCTTGTATTGTTAGATAATACAAATTCTTTTTTTATGTGTCTTCTTTCCCCAGCCCCACTTTGATTTCACAGGCTAGAAATTTCCTGTAATGTATCAATAATATTTGTTTTCTTTTGATATTTATTTATTTGATTTCAATTTCATTTGCTTTGATTTTTAAAAATTCATTAGCATCCCCTAGAAACATTCTAGTTAAATATGAGGGGGGAACAAATGCAAAATGTGCCTGGTGTGGAAAAGAAAACCAAAATGGAGTCACATGGGTTAAGACCCTCATGTCAGCTAACCAAGACTCAACACCTAACCCAGCTGCTCCCCAGGCCCATAACCAGTCCACATGGAATTTCCTGGTCAGCACCACAACATTTACTGACAGAAGCCTTCCGTTCTCCTCCTCAAGGTGACCTTACCTAAAACAGTGGCTTCTTTACTAATAGTTTCCTTCTTTCCTCTCCCTCTCTACCTTTAAAACACCTCCTTTTTCTGCGGCCTGATGGAGCACTTTTCTCTCTGCCACATGAGATGCTGCCCAGTTCATGACTTGTTTGATAAAGCCAACGGATCTTCACCTTACTTGGAACTTCTGTTGTTTGACACTAGTAAAAGAGATCACAGTTCACAATCAAACAGAAATTCCAATCTGCCTCTCAGACTACACCGATAATGTGAAAACAGTCAATCTTCGAAGTGAGCTGTTTTTTTCCTACCTCAACACTCTAGTAGTTTTAATTAGATACTGTAGCTCTCAGCCAGATACAAGCGTTTCTTAGTTTGGACCAATTGACAGGTCCTGTTTTCTATTATTCATACCACATTAATTTTTCAGATTTTTAATATATTTCTACCCAAGTTTGTCATGCCACATTAAATTGGTACAACAATGACTACTTTTTAAAGCAACTGTGTTGCAATAATCATCACCTTACACAGGCCTAAGCAGCAAGAAATCCCACTTAACTTTCCCAGCAGAGATTTCAGAATCCTTTTTTTCTACCTGATCACTACTCTCTGCTTCTGAAAAGTTCCTCCACTGAGGAGGGCAAACGCTTAGAGAGAACCAACTTTGACACGCCATTTGGCAACACTTTTCAAAAGGCTTTTGCAAAATTATTGCTTAACTATGGTTGTTTAAATACTATTTCTCAAAATTACTGTTTAAATATATACGATTGTTTAAATAGGATTATTTCTTATATAGCCAGCTAAAAATGCCACCAAAGAGACTTAAGGGCTGAGAGCAAATGGGCTAACAAGCACTTAGTGTATCTTAAATCTAATTTAAAATAAAACTTTATAGTAAAATAGTTTTTTTTAAAAGCACCTCTAAAGAAAAACCAAATGAATAAACAAACAAAAAAGCAGAAACAAATCCATACATACGAAGGACTGACGGCTGCCAGAGAGGAGGGGGGGGTGGGAGGATGGGCAGAATGGAGGAAGTGGAGAGGGAGGTACAGTAAGTCACGGGGATGAAAGGCATAGGGATATAGTCAGTGGTACTGTAATAGTGTTGTATGGTGACAGATGAGAGCTATACCATCTGTGTGACAGTAAACATAGCACAATATAGATCATCATATCACTATGTTGTACAACTGAAACCAATGTAACATTTCGTGTCAAGGATACTTCAATTAAAAAAAAAAAAAGCACCTCTTTGCTGGTGATCGGAATGGATAGGAAATAGTTGGGTTGATAATCTTTTTGCTTTTTTTTCCTCTTCTTTATTTGATCTTTACTGATCCGTTTATTTTCTTTCCTTTTCTCCAAATTTATGTGCAGTACATCAGTGACTAGAGGGGAAAAAGTCAAACAAAAATATGTCTAATGTATTTAAACAAAGATAATTTAGTCCAAAAAAAAATGGAAACAAGCACTACATAAATAGCAAATCATTCAGTACAGATTTTCAAGTCTAAAGCAGGAGCTAGAAAAGTATTCTATAAAGGACCTCAGAATAAGTATTTCATGCTTTGCAGATCATATTAGTCTTAGTCAAAACACCCAAGTTGACCAGAGACAAACAGAAAGGATAAGTACAGCTGTGTTCCAATAAAACTTTTATTTTATTTATTTATTTGAGAGAGAGTGAGAGTTAGAGAGAGAGAGTACACACAAAGGGAGAAGGAGAGAGATAAACAGGCTTCCCACTGAACAGTGAGCCCGATGTAGGACTCAATCCCAGGACCCCAGGATCATGACCTGAGCTGGAGGCAGACACCCAACCAACTGCGCCACCCAGGTGTCCCCAACAAAACTTTCTTTACAAAGCAGATAGTTAGCCAGATATGGCCCATAATCTAAAGCACAACTAACAACTATCCTCTCCCCCATGCCACAATTTTCACGATACTAGAAAAGATCATTTTTGCATCTATCTTGTATATTTGTGACTTTCACAACATAACCACTCAGTGCCACTCAAAGTTTGGTTTGTGGTCAATGTCATGCCACAAACTGTTGCAGAAATTAAGACAGCTTTAGAAACTTTTACTGCAAGTAGGCAAAGTAATTTTGTCTCTTAAATTTTGGTTTCTAGGGGCACCTGGGTGGCTCAGTTGGTTAAGCGACTGCCTTCGGCTCAGGTCATGATCCCGGAGACCCGGGATCGAGTCCCGCGTCGGGCTCCCTGCTTGGCGGGAAGCCTGCTTCTCCTCCCTCTCTCGCTCCCTCTGCTTGTGTTCCCCCTCTCGCTGTGCTTCTCTCTGTCAAATAAAAATTAAAAAAAAAAAAGAAAAAAAAATTTTGGTTTCTATTTTATGTTCTTTTTTCATTTTTCTAATAGTTCATTTTTTTAAAGATTTTATTTATTTGACAGAGAGAAACACAGCTATAGAGGGAACACAAGCAGGGGGAATGAGAGAGGGAGAAGCAGGCTAACTGCCAAGCAATGGGGCTTGATCCAGGGACTCCAGGGTCATGACCTGAGCCGAAGGCAGATGCTTAACGACTGAGCCACCCAGACGTCCCTCTACTAGTTCATTTTTTACTGTATGTTACAAAAATATCAGCTGGCAACAAATAGAAAACTTAAAAAACAAAACAAAACTGGTCTGTAACCACAGATAGTTGAGAAGCAGGCTACTTGCTAAAGTCATTTTCAAAAGACCCATTGACAACACCCAACAATTCTAATTCTGAAGCTAAATCCCCCCGCCTCCCAGAAATAATTACCAAATCAGTATGACATGCCATTGTCTCCTTTTCCACAGACTCTATCAGGAGCTCTCTCTATGTATCCCAAACTACCACTGATTGAGTTTTCAAGGCTGTGTCTTCCAGAACAGTAACTTTCTGTTCAAACTGGAGTGCCTTATAGAGACTTTGTAAAAATTCAAATATAATTGCATATTCTGAGGTATGATTTTAGAATGGAATAGGAGGAAGAAACCGCCTTATTCACCTTCAATCTTATGAGGTTGGTTCCATCTTTGGGATCAACTCTAAGAGAGCCCGGTGATCATGACGCACAATGCCTTAGCAAGGACTACGGGAAATCTGAGCTCAACCCATAGCACACTGCCTGGGTGCCTACACAACTCTGATCTAACTGAACTGAGGAGACAGAAGCACAGAAAAACTTTTAAAAACTGTTCAGGGGTGCCTTGCCTGGGTGGCTCAGTTGGTTAAGCGACTGCCTTTGGCTCAGGTCATGATCCCGGAGACCAGGGATTGAGCCCCACATTGGGCTCCCTGCTAGGCGGGAAGCCTGCTTCTCCCTCTCTCACTCCCCCTGCTTGTGTTCCCTCTCTGGCTGTGTTTCTCTCTGTCAAATAAATAAAATCTTAAAAAAAAAAAAACCTGTTCAATGTCAGAGAGTCGAATTTGGCATTTAGACCTTTTAACTTTCTCCTTCTAGTATATTTTCTATTGGATCAAACTGCTTCTTTGTTGAAGTTCTGTAAAACCAAAAGGCAGAAGTAATTTTCCTTATTTCATCGTTCTTTTAAATTTTTTTTTTTTATTTTTAAGTAATCTCTATACCCAACATGGTCACCTGCTCCAGGAACTTGGCCAGTCAGGCAACTCTACTGTTCTTTAAAATATTAAGAGTAGGAGCATCTGCTGGCTCAGAGGAACATGTGACTCTTGATCCTGGGGTTATGAATTCAAGCCCCATATTAGGTGTAGAAATTATTTGAAAATAAATAAACTTAAAAAAGATTTTAAAAAAAAAATATTAAGAGTAAACATTTTTAAATAAATGTCACGAATAGTATTTTAGTGCTAACTTCTAAGAAAATTAGTAGAGTATGTTTAAAATTTAAAAACTAAAGGTCTGTGGAAATAGATAGGAGTAACATACTCTAAGAGTAACATATACTTGTGACATCTAGAAGGTAGGAGTAAATTAAGAGCCAGGTAACCTGGGTAATAAGGCTGACTATATCATTATGAATTAGGTTAAAATTATCTGGTGCATCTACTATATTTCTGAACAATATATCTGATGATTAATATGGTTAAAATGACATATCCTCAATTTGATATATAAATTATTATCGGCTTCTTGTATACATGTCACCTTGGCAGAACCTTATAAATTCTATTGCTAAGAAAAGTTTGCTGCATTCTCATTTGTACCATGAGCATGCACTGCTTCATATGATGCCACTGGGTTTTATTTCCCATGCAATTCTTTAAATATGGAAAATCAAATCAGTATGTTGTCAGGCTGCTTGTAATTTTAGACATCTAAGAAACAGTCCTACATTTGATTATAGTAACAAACTAAATCTACTGATTTTAAACAGAAGCCACAAGATATGCTAATAAAGTACTATATATATTTTAAAGCTACGTCTCAAAACATTTCTAGCCCACCTCCATCTGCTCTTAGTAAACCGGTACTCTAGAAATGGAAACCACTTTTAATACAGTCTGGATTTGAGTTTGTGGGTTGGAATCTTGCCCCAACTTAATAGCTGTGAGATCTTAAATTAGTCACATGAACTCTCTTTACTTCAGTTTCCTCCTCTCTAATTTGAGAATAATAATAATAACTACCCCACAGGGCCATTTTTTGACTGAGTTAATACATGAAAACTCTTAGACTACTTCCTGGTACAAACTAGGCACTCTTATTAGCTAGCATAATTATTAGATATTACCTAGAGCAAAACAAAATTAGGGGAGATGAATGTTTATCTGCTAACATCATTTAGAAGACTCCAAAAAGAAACTGAGATGAAGTATAAACTATCTATTGTTTTTCATCATCCAGATCACTTGTACTCTCTCTGATTATGGAAAATGAAGAACAATCTTGAGCAGTTTTTAAAAAATTAAAGATGACACTGAAAAATATTTCTAAAGTAAAAATCCATTTTTAAAGGTAAAATCATAAGCTAATTCTAAGTAAATTCTCAGCATCCTTCCTTTTATATCCCATTGTCCAAATCAGGAACAGGGCTAACTCCAGGCAGCACTGGAAGCTGGGACAGTGAGTTATCAACATATACCTGCAAGGGGAAAGTAATCTACAAAAGGAAAAGGATGGGGAACAGCTGATGGCAAGGCAACTAGTAATGTCTGCTTCAGTCCTGTATAGGCGGCACTAGATACTGAAAAGAGCAATGACCCAAAGACTAATCTTCCAAGAAGCATCTTTCCATCAAATCACTTCATTTCTCTACCTGAGAACTTAAAAAGTTGGCCAATCTTTAGAGAATAGCTTATTCTAGGTCTGAGGCATAAAATATACCAGAAGAGCCTGGATCTTCAAAGACTCCTGGCACCATGTCAATTTGAAAGTCTCCTCACTGGCCAAAGATGACACAATTTGAAAATCAAATAGAATAATAACTTCCATGGTGCAAAATACATCAAGTATGCTTAAATCCATCAGTTCATTATAATACTCAAAGGAAAAATTAAAACCAAAATCCACAGGTCACCTTTGGATTAGTCTAAAGAACTATTATTCTACAAATTTGGTGATAAAAAAGAAAGAAAATCAAGCATTTATTCTGCCTTTCCTTAAGCAGAGTTATACAAGGAATCAAACAGTTAACTAAGGCAAAGTTCTTCTTTCTAGAAACTTTCAGCTAATAATGCAAAAAGAGTTATAACATCACCATTTTGAAATCTTCAACAGAGTAATGAATTAACCCAAAGATTATCAATGGATGATCCATTAAATGGAACGCTGATGGGGAATTTTAATAATGGATACATCATATGACAAGATGAGAAGCCACTGATAAATCTTAACATCACAAAAAGCCAAGATAAGCAAATATTATATGCCTCCTGATGTCACACAATAGGATATTCAAAGCATTTTTCCAGCTTTATTGCCAAAATTCCAAAGCTTAATTGAGATTACTTAATCTACCAGTTTACTGAATATAAGGAACAGAGAAAAACATTAAATGACCATAATATAGCTACATGTGTACAGCCTGATTTCAATAAACACGCACACACATAGACACACACACACACACACACACACACACACACACACACACACACAAAGGGAGATCTACAGATGGAAAAAAAATGAAGAGATCTGTCAATCAAATATAATGTATAGACTTTGGTTCCCAATTCAAAACAGTTTTTAAAAATTATGACGGGGGGGCGCCTGGGTGGCTCAGTTGGTTAAGCAACTGCCTTCGGCTCAGGTCATGATCCCGGAGATCCGGGATCGAGCCCCACATCGGGCTTCCTGCTCGGCGGGAAGCCTGCTTCTCCCTCTCTCATTCCCCTTGCTTGTGTTCCCTCTCTCACTGTGTTTCTCTCTGTCAAATAAATAAATAAAATCTTAAAAAATATATATTTAAAAATTATGACAGGGGTGTCTGGGTGGCTCAGTCATTAAGCGTCTGCCTTTGGCTCGGGTCATGATTCCCAAGTCCCTAGATCGAGCCCTGCATCAGGCTTCCTTCCTCTCCCTCTGCTGCTCCCTCTGCTTTATTCTCTCTCAAATTAATTAATTTAAAAAAAATTTTACTGGTATCATGAGAATGACCTAGTATAAAATTATAAAATCTCAATTCAAAATACAATCTCTTAAAAACAAACATACCTGTTGGTAAAAATAAAGACATAAAGGGTTTTTCTAAATTCCCTTAACTTTCTCTAATCTTATCTATAACAATTTAACTTTCTTTTCAATTGGATTATCTAAAATTTTCTTTTGTGGGGTACTTGGCTGGCTCAGATGGTATAATTTGCTATTGTTCTTTTAATTTACTTTATATGAAAATAATAATGAGCAAAGTATTCATGTAATATCTAGTTTACAGATAAAAGCATTAAAGATCAGTGATCACAGAAGCAAAACTGAGAACGTTTTGGCCATGTGCCCTGGATCTTTCATTGGATTAGAGCTCATAACCACATTTCATAAATTTTATTACACTGTTAATTTTCATAATGATTTCAGTAACCATTTCAATGTGCTCTAATTAATCTGGTCTTGTCAATAAAGGCTACAATTCTCTGATCCAAGCATTTGTTTTTTTATCCAAAGCACATGTCATTTTATGCAAATTATCTAATTTTTCCTTAAGTTTTATTCCTTAAAAAAAAACTACAAGAGAATGAATTATGGGGGAAATTCTTTAATTAGATAGTTCATCTGTTATTGTTGGTTGATGTTTTCATGTTTCCTCTTAGCCAAAAGGCTGGGAACAAACTAGAGTCTTTGTTTTGATAATATTCTCTTTTTTTCTCGTTCTGTAAGCAATCAAAAACTTTGAAGTAATCATTCTTAAAACTCCTGAATTTGGGGCGCCTGGGTGGCTCAGTTGGTTAAGCGACTGCCTTCGGCTCAAGTCATGATCCTGGAGACCCGGGATCGAGTCCCATATCAGGTTCCACCTGCTTCTTCCTCTCTCACTCCCCCTGCTTGTGTTTCCTCTCTGGCTATGTTTCTCTCTGTCAAATAAATAAAATCTTTAAAAAAACAAAACAAAAAAAAAACTCCTGAATTTGGGGGTGCCTGGGTGGCTCAGCTGATTAAGCAACTGCCTTCAGCTTAGGTCATGATCCCAGAGACCCAGGATCAAGTCCCATATCTGGCTCTCCGCTCAGCGGGAAGCATGCTTCTCCCTCTCTCACTCCCCCTGCTTGTGTTCCCTCTCTAGCTGTGTTTCTCTCGGTCAAATAAATAAATAAATAAATAAATCTTTAAAAAAAAAAAAGAAAGAAAGAAACCTCCTGAATTTATGACTTACAATATTACTTTATCCATTTCACAGCATTATTCCCCTTATTGAGTAATCTTTAGCAAATTACTAAAACTTCCTTTAAAAATTGTTACCTCCCTCATTTTCTCTGAGGATTAAATAAGAAAATACAAAGCAGTTAGCAATATGCTGAAAGCATTCAATAATATCATTATAAAATATTGTTCTCAAGATAAAAATTTGTTTAAAGATTCAATTTAGCAAGTAGACTTAAGCAAAAAAAAATGGTGAGATTAAAAAATTACATGTATTAACAAGTTGAATCCACTCAATTCCTGAAATAGCTACAATTACTATGCCAATTTTATAGAAAATGAAATTAAGCTTAGACACTTGCTCAAAGGACACAATAAGAAAGTGCAGGAGCATAATGCTGGGAAAACTGGACAGCTACATGCAAAAGAACAAAACTGCACCACTTTCTTACATCATACAGAAAAATAAACTCAATTGGACTAAAGACCTGACTAGAGACCTGAAAACATAAAACTAAAAGAAAACACTGGCAGTAATCTCTTTGACATTGCCTTTAGCAACATTTTTCTAGATGTCTCCTCAGGCAAGGGAATCAAAAGCAAAAATAAACTATTGGGATCACACCAAAATAAAAGGCTTTTGTACAGCAAAGGAAACATCAACAAACAAAAAAAGCAACCCACTGAATGGGAGAAGATATCGCAAATGATATATCCAGTAAGGGGTTAATACCCAAAATATACAATGAACTTGTACAACTCAACACGAAAGAAAGAAAGAAAGAAAGAAAGAAAGAAAGAGAGAGAGAGAGAGAGAGAGAGAGAGAGAGAGAGAAAGAGAGAAAGAAGGAAGGGGAGGAAGGGGAGGAAGGAAGGAAGGGGAGGAAGGAGGGAAGGAAGGAAGGAAGGGAAGGAAAGGAGGGGAGGAAGGAAGGAAGGGAGGGAGGGAAGGAGGAAGGAAGGAAGGAAGGAAGGAAGGAAGGAAGGAAGGAAGGAAGGAGGAAAGAAAGAAAGGAAGGAGGAAGGAAGGAAGGAAGGAAGGAAGGAAGGAAGGAAAGAAAGAAAGAAAGAAAGAAAGAAAGAAAGAAAGAAAGAAAGAAAGAAAGAAAGAAAGAAAGAAAAATTTTAAACATGGGCAGATGGGCAGAGGACCTGAAGAGACATTTTTCCAAAGACATACAGGTGGTCAACAGACATGAAAGGATGCTTATCATCACTAATAATCAGGAAACTGCAGATCAAAACCACAATGAGATATCACCTCACACCAGTCAGAAGGGTTAGAATCAAAATGACAAAAAATAAGAAGTGTTGGCAAGGATGTGGAGAAAAAGGATCCTTCCTGTGCTGTTGGTAGGAATGCAGATTGGTACAACGACTGTGGAAAAGAGTATGGAGGTTCCTTAAAGACATGAAAATAGAAATACCATATGATCCACATCCAAAAGAATAAAGGGTGTTTATCCACTAGAGGGTGTTTATCCAAAGAAAATGAAAATGCTAATTCAAAAAATATATGCACCCCTATGTTTACAGCAGCATTATTTACAATAGGAAAGATATGAAAACAAGCCAAGTATCCATGGATAGTTGAATGGATAAAGAAGATGTAGCATATCTATACAACAGAATTTTGCTCGGCCATATAAAAGAATGAGATCTTGCCATGTGCAACAATGTGGATGGACCTAGCGGATATTATGCTAAGTGAAATAAGTCTGATAGAGAAAGACAAATGCCAGATGATTTCACCTACATGTGCAATGTAAAAAAAACAAATGAACAAAGAAACAAAGGGAAAACATACTCTTAAATACAGAGAGCAAACTGATGCTTGCCAGAGGGGAGGGGAGAATGGGTGAAATAGATAAAGGGGATTAAGAGGTATACATTTCCAGTTATAAAATAAATAAATCATGGAGTTGAAAAGTACAGCACAGGGAACAGTCAAAATATTGTAATTACGTTGTATGGTGACAGATGGTGACTACGGGTACCATGATGAGCACAGAATAATGTACAGAATTGTTGAATCAGTATGTTGTACCCATGAAAGTAATGTAATGTTGTATGTTAATTATACTTCCGAAGAAATGCTTAAGTCTATTTATTTATTTAAGTAAGCTCTACACCCAACCTGGGACTTGAACTCACAACCCTGAGATCAAGGGTCATATGCTCTTCCAACACATCCAGCCAGATGACCCCCCAAAAAACTTTTTAAGTGAAAGTGTAAAACCCTGACAGTCTGACCCCACAGCCATAGCTATAATCATCATAGTTCAACACTATTGGGAATAATGTTAGTGGTAAGGATCAAAGAGGAATACGTTTATCCAGCTCTGTATTTACTGAATCAATGAGCTTACACCTTTAAAAGCAAGTTTTTAAGCACATTTACAAATTCTAATTTATTTTGTTCTTTTCCATTTTCTATTTATTTAACTAGGTAGTTAACATACAGTGTAATATTGCTTCCTGGAATAGAATTCAGTGATTCATTACTTACATAACAATGCTCATCATAACAAGTATCCTCCTTAACGCCCATCATCCATCTAGCCCATGCCTCTCACCTCCCTTCATCAACCCTCAGTTTGTTCTCTATAGTTAAGAGTCTCTGGGGCGCCTGGGTGCCTCAGTCAGTTAAGCAACTGACTGAGTATGAGCTCAGGTCATCATCTCAGGGTCCTGGGATTGAGCCCCACTTGGGCTCCTCACTCAGCTGGGAGTTTGCTTGTCCCTCTGCCCCCCCTCGGGCATGTGTGCTCTCTCAATAAAATATTTTAAAAAGTGTCTCTTTTATGGTTTGCCTCCTTTTCTTTTTTCTCTCCCATATGTTCATCCGTTTTGCTTCTTAAATTCCACATATGAGTGGAATCATATGGTATTCATCTTTCCTTTTTTTTAAGATTGTATTTATTCATTTGACACAGAGAGACACATCAGAGAGAGAACGCAAGCAGGGGAGTGGAAGAGGGAGAAGCAGGCTTCCCACAGAGCAGGAAGCTCAGTGTTCATCCTTCTCTGACTTATTTCACTTAGGATAATAGACTGTAGCTCTATCCACATCATTGCAAATGGCAAGATGTCATCATTTCTGATGGCTGAGTAATATTCCATTGTGTGTGTGTGTATGTTTATACGTATTAGTATACATGTGTGTATATATGTATATGTATATACATATATACACACATCACATCTTCTTTATCCATTCATTCATCAAATGATGGACATTTGGGCTCTTTCCACAGTTTGGCTAATTGTATTTTCATATAAGAATAAAAATATTCATAAAATTTGAAAATTGGAGAAAGGAACCAAAAAATTACTCATAAACCCACTATCTTAACACAACCACTATGAGTTCTGGTCAGAGGTCACATAAAATATTTATATGATTTTAAACAGACACCCATACTTTATTCCCCCTACTTTTTCACTTTGCATTTTAGGTAGGAAATATTCCTTGCAGGAGTTTTCAAAAAAATTCTTTTTATAACATGTGATTTTAAGGCACTAGTCTAACTTTTTCACTCACTCCCTAAGCTTGGACATTTGAGGTATTTTTCCCAATATTTTTACCATTTAAAAGATGCTGTGACACATATATTTATGAATAAATTTTTCTGCAAGTAAGATTATGTCTTTACATTGGGAATCCATGAGTGGGTCTATCCCATACTGAACATTGCTGGAGACCCCAACAAGCCTCATTCTAAAAGGACTTAAGTATATCGTGACAAGCAACATATACATGACATTAAAATCACTGAGTATTATTTTGAAAAGATATGCCAAATGTTAAGTTACAATCATATTTTAATGTATATTCTTTAATACTTCTGAGGTTGGATAACTCCATATATTTACGTATTGACTGAATTTGACCTTCTACGTCCTTTACCCAGCACCAAGAGTGCCTGCTATATAGGTACTCAATAAATGTGTGTTGAATGAAGAAATGTATTCATGGGCTTTTCCAATTTTTTATTTGTTTTCTTGCACATGTGTGTGTGTGTGCATGTTTACAGGAAAAAGATGTAAAACCTCTTTATTGTAACAAATATTTGCCTTAAGCTCCTTCATAAAAATTTGGAATATATACTCCACACTTCCCCAGAGATGACACAGAACATAATTTATCCTTTTTTTTTTAAAGATTTTATTTATTTGATAGAGAGAAAAACAGCCAGAGAGGGAATACAAGCAGGGGGAGTGAGAGAGGGAGAAGCAGGCTTCCCGCAGAGCAGGGAGCCCGATGTGGGACTCGATCCCGGGTCTCCGGAATCATGACCTGAGCCAAAGGCAGTCGCTCAACCAACTGAGCCGCCAGGCACCCCAATTTACCTTTTTTTTTAAGTTTGTTTTATTTTTTTAGTAATCTCTACACCCAACATGGGGCTCATATCCATGACCCTGAAATCAAGAGTCACATGCTCTTCTGATTAAGCCAGCCAGGTGCCCCTACTTTATCCTTTTTTAAAATTGATTCAGGAGGGGTGCCTGCCTGGCTCAGTCAGTAGAGCATGGGACTCTTGATCTCAGGGGCCATGGGTTCAAACCCCACGTTGGGTATAGAAATTACTTTATTTTTTTAAAAAAGTTTTATATATTTGACATAGAGAGAGATTACAAGTAGGCAGAGAGGCAGGCAGAGACAGAAGAGGAAGCAGGCTCCTCACCGAGCAGAAAGCCCAATATGGGCCTAGATCCCAGGACCCTGAGATCATGACCTGAGCCGAAAGCAGAGGCTTTAATCCACTGAGCCATCCAGGCGCCCTAGAAATTACTTTAAAAAAAGAAAGAAAGAAAAAGCAGGGGTGCTTGGGTGACAGAGTTGGTTAAGCATTTGACTCTTGATTTCAAGCCTCAGGACATGATCTCATGGTTGTAAGACCAAGCCCTGCATCAAGTACCATGATCACAGGGAATCTGCTTGAGATACTCTCTCCCTTTCCTCTTCCCCTCCCCCCACTCATACATGTGTACTCTCTCCCTCAAATAAATAACTTTAAAAAATATAAGTTAAAATTCACTCAGGATAATCACTTACTATACCAGATATTGATAGTCAATCTTTATTTGATACAACATTTTTCTGAATTGCTGAAGAAGAAAAACAAAGCTGGGGCCATCTCATCACCTGACTTCAGGCTTTATTACAAAGCTTTGATTACCAAGACAGCATGGTACTGGCACAAAAACAGAGAAATAGACCAATGGAACAGAGTAGAGAGTCCAGATATGGACCCACAAATCTATGGTCAAATCATCTTCGACAAAGTAGGAAAAAAATATCCAGTGGAAAAAAGACAGTCCCTTCAATAAATGGTGCTGGGAAAATCTACATACAGAAGAATGAAACTAGACCATTCTCTTACACCACACACAAAGGCAAACTCGAAATGGATGAAAGACCTCAACGTGAGGCAGGAATCCATCAAAATCCTGGAAGAGAACATAGGCAATAACCTCTTTGACATCAGCCACAGCAACTTCTTTCAAGACATGTCTCCAAAAGCAAAGGAGACAAAAGCGAAAATGAACTTCTGGGACTTCATCAAAATAAAAAGCTTCTGTACAGCAAAGGAAACAGTCAACAAAACAAAGAGGCAACCCAGAGAATGGGAGAGGATATTTGCAAATGACATTATAGACAAAGGGCTGATATCCAAGATCTACAAAGAACTACTCAAACTCAACATCCAAAAAGAAGATGAACACATCAAAAAATGGGCAAGAGACATGAAGAGGCACTTCTCCATAGAAGATATACAAACGGCTAACAGACACATGAAAAAATGTTCATCGTCACTAGCTATCAGGGAGATTCAAATCAAAACCACACTGAGATACCACCTTACACCAATCAGAATTAAAATTAACAAGTCAGGAAACAAGTGTTGGAGAGGCTGAGGAGAAAGGGGAACCCTCTTACACTGTTGGTGGGAATGTAAACTGGTGCAGCCCCTTTGGAAAACAGTGTGGAGATTCCTTAAAAAATTAAAAATAGTGGGGCGCCTGGGTGGCTCAGTTGGTTGGGCGACTGCTTTTGGCTCAGGTCATGATCCTGGAGACCCAGGATCGAGCCCCACATTGGGCTTCCTGCTCGGCGAGAAGCCTGATACTCCCTCTTCCAGTCCCTCTGCTTGTGTTCCCTCTCTAGCTGTATTTCTCTCTGTCAGATAAATAAATAAAATCTTAAAAAAAAAATTAAAAATAGAACTACCCTATGACCCTGCAATTGCACTACTGGGCATTTACCCCAAAAGACGTAGTGAAAAGAAGGGTTGTATGTACCCCAATGTTCATAGCAGCAATGGCCACAATCGCCAAACTGTGGAAAGAGCCAAAGTGCCCTTCAACAGATGAATGGATAAAGAAGATGCGATACATATATACAATGGAATACTATGCCTCCATCAGAAAGGATGAATATCCAACTTTTGTAGCAACACGGGCTGGAATGGAAGAGATTATGCTGAGTGAAACAAGCCAAGCAGAAAAAGTCAAATATCAATGGTTTTACTTACTTGTGGTGCATAAGGGGTAATATAGAAGACAGTAGGAGAAGGAAAGTAAATGGGAAGTAGGGTAATTCAGGGAAAGAAATGAAACATGAGAGACTTTGGACACAGAAACAAACTGAGGGACTTGGAGGGAGGGGGTGGGGGTATGGGAGAGCCTGGTGGTGGGTACTGAGGGCACCTATTGCATGGAGCACTGGGTGTGGGGCATGGGCAATGAATCTTGGAACACTGAAAAAATAAAATAAATTTGAAGTCAAAAAAAATTTTTTTTCTATTAAAAAAAAATCTTTCAAGGAAAGGCAGGCTTCAGTTGGTATTTTAAAATACTTAAGAGTTAAAGTACTGGGTGCCTAAGTGGTTCAATGGGTTAAAGCCTCTGCCTTCAGCTCAGGTTCTGATCCCAGGGTTCTGGGATCAAAGCCCGCATCAGGCTCTCTGCTCAGCAATGAGCCTGCTTCCTCCTCTCTCTGCCTGCCTGTCTGCCTACTTGTGATCTCAGTCAAATAAATAAATAAAATCTTTTAGGGGCGCCTGGGTGGCTCAGTTGGTTAAGCAATTGCCTTCGGCTCAGGTCATGATCCTGAAGACCCGGGATCGAGCCCCACATCGGGATCCCTGCTCGGCAGGAAGCCTGCTTCTACCTCTCTCACTCCTGTTTCTTGTGTTCCCTCTCTCGCTGTGTTTCTCTCTGTCAAATAAATAAATAAAATCTTTTTAAAAAAATAATAAATAAATAAATAAATAAATAAATAAAATCTTAAAAAAAAAAAAGAGTTAAAGTACTTTTTAAAATACAACTTAAGGGGCACCTGGGTGGCTCAGTTGGTTAAGCAACTGCCTTCAGCTCGGGTCATGATCCTGGAGACCTGGGATCGAGCCCCACATCAGGCTCCCTGCTCAGCAGGAAGCCTGCTTCTCCCTCTCTCACTCCCCCTGCTTGTGTTTCCTCTCTTGCTGTGTTTCTCTCTGTCAAATAAATAAATAAAATCTTTAAAAATAAAAAATAAAAAATAAAATAAAATACAACTTAACAGTATTAACTCATAAGTAAGAAAATAATAATCTCTTATATCTTTAAAATCTTCAATAATTACAAGGTTGGAACTCTATATGAGGTAAAATAAGAATTATAACTTTAAAATAAGACCTGAATTCCACACTTATGAAAGACATATGACAAAAAAAATCACTCAATTATTTTATTTTCAATCTTGATTTAAATGTGGCTTGATAGTCATCAAGACTATAATTCTCTCGCGACTGAGTCAGTTAAACTAAAGCTCCCCACAGATTTATTCTCCATGGGAAGGAAGCACACTAAGCTATTCCCACCAGCAGAAGAATGACTCTTCATTGTAGACTTCGTTCACCTTTCAGAGGCAAGACTAACAGCAAATCTAAGCATTCTCCGGATGATTTGCTGGATTTCTAACCAAATGACACTTCCACCTTGTAAATAGAACAGACCCATCCTGGCCCAGGCCAACAACTCATTAATGTTCTATTTTCCCCCAGAACATGTTCAACCTATAGAGCCAGAACATGTGGCTCAGGTTGTATTCCTTCTTCAACATTTCAAAAAGATTTTCTTTCACACATAAATTTGGATATTTTATTTCCGATGTGTATATTTATATTCTAGTATATATAATTCTAATACAACTTATATTTAATTCAACATAATATTCTAATACATTTTATATTCTTTTTTTTAAGTTGCATGGAGCAAACGGGGCTTGAACTCATGACCCTGATATCAAGACCTGAGCTGAGATTGAGTCAGATGCTTAACCAAATGAGCTAGCCAGGCACCCCGATTACATTTTATATTCTAACAAATAATTCTAGTAAAATAGTCTCTTCTCAAAAACAAAACTAACAAAAATATGTAAAGACCCATTTCAGCCAGCCAGCCCACAAGACACGCACTCAGGATACAGCACCCACACTGAAGGTAACACAGCTGGCAACTAAGACATTCTGAACCAAGCATCTGGGGAGGAGTTTTCTTATTGGCAAGAATTCTCCTTCCCACGACGTTCCTGTTAGCACGACTTTCCTCATCACTCTGCCAGGGCTTCTATCAGCAAGAATTTCTTGGCAGTTAACTCACAATTTCCACCCACCAAAGGAAACTGAAAGAACCAAAGCAACAACCAGAAACTTGAGAATTTGAAGGTTGTTGTCTACCACAGTCCAGTAAATTGTTCAATTTCCATGTTACTAAAAGTAAGAGAAAGCCACATGAAGTCCATGCAAGCCACAAACCGGTTTTCCTGTGTTTTGGATACAAACACCACATCTATCTTAAGTTTAAGGGTTGAGAACAAAACTCCTAGTTTCTATGCATTTTTAAAATAATCTCATTTCACAAAAACTAGTTAGTAGTTTCTAGTTTGCAAAGAATTTTAGTATTTGTTTCTAGTGTCTTAGTAAACATTATTGTAAAAATGAGTGAGAACGAGTTGTCCCCAAATAACTAAGAGATACGTTTCAAAGCTTTTGTAAATAGCATTTGTGCATTATTTTACACTTTAATTGCCCTTTTACACACATCACCTGCTCTGATCTATACAGCAACCCTGTGGGGTAAACAGGAGGAACTTACCCACAGGTTCACAGTTCAAAGCCCAGCTCACAGTTTAAGTGTCCAAGGTTACATGAGTAGAAAACAAAATAACCAACACAAAGAACACAAGTTTGCTGTTTCTCTCATACCACACTGACTGTAAATTGGAGCTTGGGATTTGAAATATATCTTCCTCCCAAAATAATATTGTACGTTGTGGTTTAGAATCTACACTAATCCACAAAGACATCTTATTCACAAAGACTGAACTAGTGGGGCGCCCGGTTGGCTCAGTTGATTAAGCCACTGCCTTTGGCTCAGGTCATGATCCTGGAGACCTGGGATCGAGTCCCACATCGGGCTCCCTGCTCAGCAGCGAGTCTGCTTCTCCCCCTAACACTTCCCCCCTCTCACGCTCTCTCTCTCTCATTCATTCTCTCTCTCAAATAAATAAAAATCTTAAAAAAAAAAAAAGACTGACTATTGAAAAGTGGTATAATACTATACAGTGAAAAATGGATTTGTGTGGACTGACCTGAGCACCTGACTTATATAAGTAACACCTCTTTAATAATATATATAACCTATATGACAGAGAAAAGATCCTATTTGTATAAACGGTTGGCCAGTCTTCCCACTGCCCATCCTCTGATGCAACAGCAGGACCATTCAGGGAAGGAAAGAAGTGCAGAGTCACCAACACACTCCATTCCTTCTTTCTGGTCCCAGTGGCCATCATCTGTCCTCACCAACTTTGGAAACAGTATTACCTCTCTGGAATTCTTGTGGTAGCTCGCTGTCAGTCCCAAGTAGAAGCTGTCTGTTCAACCAGATAAGCTCTGTATCAGGTATGTCAAGTCCCAAGCACCGAGAGCTGGCATGGTGAACAAGTTTATCTCTCGTTCCAGTCTAACTTAAGAGCACTCCAATGGGAGTGATTCAGATCAGAATGGGGCTCATAGGCAGGAAGGGTGGCTGGGAGATACTCATCATAGACATGTAGGAAAATTCTTTATTTTACACCCAAATTAGAGAAAGTGATGAAATCAGAAAGAAGTGATTACATTTTTAAGATATATTCATTTTATTTGCTCAAAATAAAAGAGGAATCTGTACTCTTTTCATCATTCCATAGAAAATCCAGAGGATCAGGTAAGTACAAGGACAGTTATAGAGGAAAGAACCTTGGAGAATTCAGTTATCTGCCAGGCATTTCCTCTTATCAAACCTCCAAGAAGGCCTTCCAGAATACCCACTACCCCCACATCCAGGCTAAATGCCTCTCTGACATATCCTCACCCCATGTAAACCCACAGCATCATGTACAGAGAGTACTGGTCAAAGGACTAACGAATCAGAAATCACAGAGCCTGTAATTCTTTCCTTAAAAAAAAAATTTTTTTTTATTTGAGAAAGAGAGCATGCATGCATGCAAAAGGGGAGTGGGGCAGATGGAGAGGAAGAGACAGAATCTCAAGCTGACTCCACCCTGAGAGCAGAACCCAAAGAGTGCTTGATCCCATAACCATGAGATTGTGACCTGAGCCAAAAGCAAGAGTCTGACATAATTGCGTGAATTTACCTAATTAACTACTCTGAGTTTCATCTTTTTCTTAGACATGAAGAGATGGAACTAATGTTTTTTTTTCAAACTACTGCCAGGCTTTATTGCTCAAAATACAAGCTAAACACTGAAAGTAAACGAGGACCGCAAAACAACAGAGTCCAGATCCATGGAGGCAAGAGTGGGACTTAGTGGCCCAGCCAGCCCCTTCCACCACCTGGACTAGATGCTCCGTGCAAGGCAGCACCCCACACTAGGGGAGATCCAACTGATTTCTTATGGATCCTCCAGTTATAAAACCCCATCAAGATAAAACTAAATCAAATCATAGCAAGGTTCTTCTAAGACTGCAAAGTGGCACAGAGTACACAGTCAGTAAACATTTGTAGAACACATTGGTGTTTTTCTCTGTTTTCTGTTCACAAATAACCTGGATAATAAGCAAATCTGTCTCATTTTCAGTACTTACTTCCACAATCATCTTTAATATCTATAGTGGCAAATGGCATGTCTATCAGATAATCCATAGCATTAGCTTCAAATTCTTCTGACGTTTCCTTTCCTCTTGCATTTTCACACTCACTGGAATTTATTCCTCCTTTACCAAAAAGAAAAATGTATTATTTAACTTATTTTTTAAATTATATCTTAAACTAAATGTCAACTGAATTCAATACAAATTAACACCTGCTGAAAAATGATACATGTATTAAATATACTATAAAGCTATATAAATATTATTTATGCCATATTCTACATTTCTATAATTGCACTTTTATGTTAAACTGCTTTAATAATTTTCTGAAGCACAGGATTCAACTTGGGGTTAGACGAACACTGAGTTAATCAACAATCCCTAAGATCTTTTATAGCTATATTTTCTTAACTCTAAAACTACATTTTTTCCACATACTTTTTGAAAACAAAATCAACAAAGCTTGGTCTCCCTCACATTTTTAATATCATGTATGTGTTTTCATTTGTGCCTTCATTTTTTTTCTCAATAAAGGCTTAAATATTCTCTCCATTATTAACATTGGGAACTCAAGGCTCTAAATATTCATGGTTCTAAATATGCTTTCCTAGAAATTCAACTATTAAAAAGCAAAAGATTTTATAGTTTCCCTGACAGCCCTCCCAAGGACATTTGCTAATATTAAAGCCACATTTCACATTTGGTCTTTGTTTTCTAGTTATGGATGGAACAATCACGTGCCTTGGGTGGAGGTTAAGGGAAAAAGGGTGTCTGTTTACACTGATAAAATTATTTGCTAAATGTATCAATAGGTGGTCATCCCAGTATCATTATTTTCCCATGCTTTTATTAACAGAACACGAATATTGTCTAAACTAGGACTGAACAAAATCTTGGGATAATTGTATAGTTTTTACCCCATGTATTTACTAAAGACTAATTTACCATTAAAGATATTAATAAAGTCATATAATCCTGATATTATATATTAATATAAAGATATTATATATTAATATAACATTATATATTAATATAAAGATATTATATATTAATATAACGTTATATATTAATATAAAGATATTAATAAAGTCATATATAAACACATATAAAACAGAGGGTTCTGTTGTAACCCTCTATTTTCAGACACAATACCTAAAAACCACATTCCATTAAGAATACGGCTTACAACATACAACATAACTATCATGAAAGGTAATAGTTAACATGTATATCAAAAAAATATAAATTTTTATTGCAATTTGAGTGATCTCTACTATTCTCATACACACCACACATTTTCTAAATGAAAGCAAAAAAAAAAAGACTTACATATAAATTACCCATGTGTCATACCAAAACAAACAAAAAAAGTAATAGTACATTCTTAATAATAATACTGTTTATTTATCAAATATGAGCGCCTGGCACACAAGTGTTCAACAAATATTAGTTTACTATGAGCCTAATCACAGAATTACAACTGCTTGAAATATGTGAGAACAAGTACATGTTTCCTATATTTATGTTTGCACTAAAAAATATTAATGCACGGGCACCTGGGTGGCTCGGTTGGTTAAGTGACTGCCTTCGGCTCAGGTCATGATCCCGTAGACCCGGGATGGAACCCCACATGGGGCTCCCTGCTTGGCGGGAAGCCTGCTTCTCCCTCTCTCACTCCCCTGCTTATGTTCCCTCTCTCGCTGTGTTTCTGTCAAATAAATAAATAAAATCTTTAAAAAAAAAAATATATATATATATATATATAAATGCAGTTTATACCTAAACAAATATTTTAATAGATCAATACATACCCTGTGCCTTTAGGCACTTGCAGCTACTCAAAAGAATCATCGCTGACCTTTATGACCTTTTTATGAAGCTTACACTTGAAAAGGTAGCCACAAAGAGTATTTGGCCAGTTAAATATGCACAAAGCTGAATAAAAATCAGAACAAGATGAAATAAACCCAACTTTTGTTTTTCTCTATTATATTCTTAATCTAAGAACTTATTACTAAATTCTGAAGATTTAACATACAGCATGGTTATTGTAATTAATACTGTACTATACACCTGAAATGTGCCGAGAAGGTAGACCATAAGCATTCTCACCCCCCCCAAAAAATAATAATAGGGCGCCTGGGTGGCTCAGTGTTAAGGTTAAAGCCTCTAGCTTTGGCTCAGGTCATGATCTCAGGATCCTGGGATCGAGGCCCTCATCAGGCTCTCTGCTCAGCAGGGAGCATGCTTCCTCCTGTCTCTCTGCCTGCCTCTCTGCCTACTTTCAATCTCTCTCTCTGTCAAATAAATAAATAAAATCTTTAAAAATAATAATAATAATAACTATGTGAGGTGATAGATGTTAATTAACTGTGGTAATCATCTCACAATAAATACTTATATAAAATCACACTGTATAATTTAAATATATACAATTTTATTTGTCAATTGCATCTCAGTAAATCTGGGAGGAAAAAAAGAACTCAGTGGTATGAAATTGGCCTATTACCACGGACACTTCAATTGTAGGTCTAAAATCCCTATGCCCCTCGGGAACAAACTAGACTCTTGCCAATATGTGGAATGGACTAAGAGGCTGACTTCTGTGTTCTCATGATGAATTAAATTTTGTCATTTTTCTAAAATGAAAAAAGTTATTAAAATACTCTTAGTTTATCTTGAGCTCTATTAACCAATAGTTAGAGAACAAGTGCGATATGGATCACTATGGCTATGCCAAGAGCAGAATCAGGAAGGGACAATGATCACTGGTGACAACAGTGGCATTGGGATAACGATGCAAGGCAAGCTGGCTACTGTAACAGAAAGGATTTGGAGCTGATGTATGCTGCTACCTCACCAATTGTGATCCCAGGCAATTCATATGAACTCTCCATGCCCCACTCCCTATCTCTTCTCCTAGAAGACATTGTTGTCCTAACTGAAAAAATGCCAAATCCTGGCTGCACTTTAGAATCACCTGGATCTTTTTAAAATTACCAATGTCTCGGTCCCACTCCAAGTCAATTAAATTGGAATCTCTGGAGATGAGGGCAGCTGCTGGTACTTTCTTGAAGCCTCGCAGGGTGATGCTAATGTACAACAGAAGTTGGAAAATCACTGCTCTCAAAGATCCCCTTTCATTTCTTCCATATGCTGATTCTTCACCAAACCAAGAGATTATGTCAACAGTTGAGAATAATCAACTTAAAAGTAAAAACTCAGATGGGATGTTTCCTGTTAGGGAAAACTTTCCTGATCCCCAGCTCAGGGCTAAGTGAGGTAATCCTATCTCCTTCCCAGGACCTAGTGCTTCCTCCAGTCACAGCACAAACACATGCTGTAGGTGCCCATTTGTCAGTCTTCTCCATCACACACTAAGTTAAAGTGATCATGTAATTTACTATCCAATCTGGGACACTTCTGAAAGTGAAAGGGGGCATTCTTCATAATTACACCCCCATCAATAAGTATGGTCCCCCTACTCTTAAGTTCCTTAAGTGCCACATCTTATCTTCATTTGATTCCTCAATGCCTAGTAGTGTTCAGCTCACAGCTGGTGATCAATACATTCATACTGAATGACTCGATATAAGTAAGCACACATTTGAGAAATGTTAATAATCACTCAAGTTACACTGCAGTACAGCTATCTCAATGCCCAAGAAAAACTAATTCCTGGTGTTTAACTGGCAGCTTCAGCACATCACAGATTCTCATTTTCACAAGATGATGAAGGAAAGATACTACTATTCCATTTGACATAAAAAAAAAAGTGAAGTATACTAGTACTTGCTCAATGTCATTCTCCATCTTGTCAAGCATATATAAACTCTTGAATACAATGTTACGTCAAAATCAACAGTCTAGAACTTGAAATACAAAATTTGTTCCATGAAACTACAGAATAATAGAAACAATTTTTTAGATAGAAATTATTAACTCAGAAAAAAGAATATGCCACTTCCAAATAACTCATCCAAAATTGCTGGTAATTTTCTAGAGCAATATTTCTCAATAGAGTTCAAATCTGGAAGCCTTCCTCCAGTTTTCTAAGTTCCACTGTTTGGGCAATTTAAAGACATCCATCGTAACTACACTTTTATTCTACAGAAGCTGGGAAGTATTTTGCTTTTGATAAACTGCCTTAAAATGATTGACTCTTGGGCGCCTGGGTGGCTCAGTTGGTTAAGTAACTGCCTTTGGCTCAGGTCATGATCCCAGAGACCCAGAATCGAGCCCCACATAGGGCTCCCTACTCGGCGGGAAGCCTGCTTTTCCCTCTCTCACTGCCTCTGCTTGTCTTCCCTCTCTGGCTGTGTTACTCTCTGTCAAATAAATAAATAAAAATCTTTAAAAAAACAACAAAAAAATAATAATTGACTCTTAAATAATTTAAACCATAAAATGGTCATATTGAGTACTTAAAATGTGGTCTAACTATAGTCAACATAAAATCTTATCTTTTGCACAAATCCCAATAACACAACACTAACACTTGAGTATGTAGTAACACTAGGCAGAGCTGGAAGCACTTTATAGATAATTGCTCATTTAATCCATACAACCATGCTATCAGAGAGGTACTTACCGATTTTACAGACTAGTCAATTAAGTAAACTTGTCCAAGGTTACAGCTAAGGTTGGGATTGGAATTTCCATCCTGTCACTTTACTGTCAAAACTTCTTTTTCTGGCAACACACCCCACTGCCTCTGAACATAAGAGTTTATGAAACTGTAAACTAAAGGAATCCTTTCAAAAAAACGCTCCAGCAACAGGTCAGGAGCGATGAAAACGTTTTTCTTTTTTTTTTTTTTTTAAATATTTTATTTATTTGACAGAGAGAAACACAGGCTGAGAGGGAGCACAAGCAGGGGGAGTGAGAGAGGGAGAAGCAGGCTTCCCATCGAGCAGGGAGCCCCATGTGGGGCTCCATCCTAGGTCTCCGGGATCATGACCTGAGCAGAAGGCAGTCGCCTAACCAACTGAGCCACCCAGGCGCCCCTGAAAACGTTTTTCTTACTAATATGTTGGTATCTATCACATACGCTGACCTAGACTCACCACAGCTTTGTCTAAAGACAAGTGGAACAACTTAAATGCCTAATAACAGGGAAATAAATAAAGCATACTCACTCTAATGACAACTATGAATAATGGCTATAAAGACGGCGACAACCGAAAAATTTATAACAAATATTGACTTTTTAAAAAGCAAATAAAACACTGCATATCTCCTGTCATTACAATTATATAGAAAAGCCTAAAGGATATAAATTATTTCTAAATGCTGATGTAGCTGAACTCGATTTATTTGTATTTTCCTCATTCTGCTATTCAAATATTTCAAACAGTATATTACTTTTATAAAAAGAATTAATGCATGCGTTTAAAACATAAAAACATACATTAAGTATACACTAATATTCAAATATACACTTCAGCAAATGACTTTATTAAAGACAGGACAACAGACAAAACAAGGACAGTTTTGCTTTTTTGTCACACAAAATGCAAGCTTTCCAGTTGGATAATAAATTGTGACTTTATTATGCAAGACTCTTCTGTTCACTCTACAAGGTATGTCTGGTAGCTATGTTCTCCAAGAACCAATGGAAAGGGTCACTGCCACCCATGCTAGTGCTGGCTGAGCCACTAAAAATAGTAGCATCTCACATCTAGTAAGGGTTGAGCTATGTGATAATCAACAAGTCAACTTTGGTTTCCTCTTCATAAAAAGAGAACAAAAATACAATCCACTACTAGAAAGAAATGGACAAAATAAGTTGATACTGGGTGAAAAGGAATATAGGGAGACAATAAATTCCAAACACGTCTTAAACTTTGCCAACCAAGTATGAGTAGGGAAAAAGACACAAATAAAGCTACCCATACGTACCCTGAATTGCAAGGCCACACCTCAAGCACGGAGCCAGGGTGTGGGCCTCCTTTCTCCCAGATAATCCCCCACCCACTCTCTACGCCCTCCGCACCCATCCACCCACAAGTCTTAATCATTCATTCCCATAATGATTGTACACATATTTCTATTCCTTAACGGCTATCATGCAACACATTTTAACATCTTAAGGCTCTTTTTGTATGCGTTTACACTACAAAAAGTCTCGCAGATGAGCGGTTTTTGGTCTCTTTCACCCCAAGGGCAACCCGTCACTAGCTCTACCCACAAAGTTCCGTTCACAATAATGCTGACCTAAGCTGGAAATGAATTCTGGGCCCTACTACAGATTTGGCGCCAGTTTAAAAAAGGTCATTATCAACACTTAGAATAAAATCCTAAATGAAACAGCACGGTGGTTCAGATCTTTAATATCTGGGGCAGAGGATGAAAACTGAGATTTTTCTGGGTTTTGCTGACCACACAAACATCGGGGTCGGGGTACTTGAAATTGGAACCGAAGGTCGCAAGATCAGAAAGGGGGAAACAAAAGTGAAACTTGGAGCAGGTCTGCACCCCTCGCCTCCCGCCACACCAAAGCTCGCGCGCCTGAATACGAGGTGCCAGGCAGCTCCGAGCACGCTGGGTTGCGCGGGGTTCCTAGGTGAGGAGACCCCCAGCGCGCCGAATGAGGTCGTGCTCTCCACACTGGAGAGACGCCGGCGGGGCGGCGAGGCCCGGCCCTCTCCGAGGCCGAGCGCTGAGCTGGGGGCCCACGGCCCCGACTTCGGGCGCCCCACCCGGCCCGCTCGGCAGCCCGGGCTCACCGGCTCCGGAGCACTCCATGGCGGCGGCGCTAGCGGACAGCGCGTCTGGGCTGGCGGCGGCGGCGGCCAGGCGCTGCGGCCCGGAGTCCGGCGCGAGGCGGAGGCGGACACCGGGGCGGGGCCGGGGGCGCGCGAGCGGCGCGCGGGGGCGGGGCGAGGAGCGGCAGCCTCGGGGGGCGAAAGGGGCTCGAGCTGCGGCGAGTCGGCCCGCGGAGGCGCGGAGCCCCCAGAGCCGCAGCGCTCGCGGGAGCTGCATGGCTAGACCGGGCGCCCGGCAGCGGCGGAAGGGGCAGGCCGATTCGCCAGTGGGACCCGGATTGGAGCCTGCGACTCCAGCCGCGCGCGGGGAGGGCGGCGGGGGCACCGCTCCCGGCGCCGCGGAGACCTGGGGGCGCCTCTATGCCTCACGACGCTCCGTCCGGGGCTGCGATCCCGACCGGGAGGCCTCCTGTGACCTTTGGCAGCGCTCAGTTATTTCCGGTGGCGCGGCCTTTCCCGCCCCACGCTTTGAGATTAGGGTGAGATTGGGACCTGCCTGCAAGCGTTCCGTGGCCCGCGGTCGTCTCAGGATCCGTGCGTTTAGTTTTGCACAGAGCTTTCAAAACAGTTCTGATTACAAAGTATTTGGAAAGAGCGAGATGTACAATAATGTGACTATGTCCATCTGTAAAATGAAATGTCTTTTTTTTTTTTTTAAATAAAAGTCGAATCGTTGGGGCGCCTGGGTGGCTCAGTTGGTTAAGCGACTGTCTTCGGCTCAGGTCATGATCCCGGAGACCTGGGATCTAGTCCCATATCGGGCTCCCTGCTCGGCGGGAAGCCCGCTTCTCCCTCTCTCACTCTCCCTGTTTTTGTTCCCTCTCTAGCTGTGGTTCCTCTCTGTCAAATAAATAAATAAAATCTTTTAAAAAAATAAAAGTCAAATCGTGGCAGAATCTCGAATTTTTAACAATGGTTTTATGCCTAGAAATGGAAACCAGCTGACTTATCTTTGCAGATTAAAGCACTAGTATGAGTAAAATGGGAGGAAAAGCAATGTACGTCATGGGGGTGGGGGGGAACTTCACCTTGCCACAGAATTCTACTGGACTTTTAAGTGCAAAGAAGCCATGTGGTAAGAAAAATTAGGTGCACCCTTCAAATTAATGTAGCCTATTTTGTGAAGACCGCTTGACTGATCTTGAATGCATCCTAGAATGGGAATGGAAGCAAAGATGACCTTGGTACAACTACAATAGTTAACATAAAGGCCATACACAGGAAGTAATAAAGCTTATTACTCTGATTCTAAGATGATTCTAGCAAGTTGAGTACATGATTTGCACACTCAGCTATGATTGCTTATTATGGGCTTATTGCTAAATTATGAGCTTATTAGAGAGGTACAAGGAGTTCCCCTAACATTCACTGCCCTGAGGCTGTGCAGGTGAATAAGGTCTTTTTCTTTAGGAACTGATCACCTAATAACAGAGAAAGAACCATGAGTATCTGGAATAAGTAACAAACTAAAAGCTAAAAAGAAAAAAAAAAAAAGTAACCGTTATTGAAGGGATAAGAATATACCACCCCAAAATATATCACTTGGACATTAAGATTTGGGGCTAGAAGCAACTGAAAAACAACAGTGAAGAATTCTACCCTCCCCCTTCATTCTAAAAGTAGGGCATAAATTTCACTTTGCGGAGCTGACAAAAAATTTCCATTGTGGAAGCCCTATCAGCAAAGAACGGTAACTCATATCTGCATAATGAACCTTATTAAACAACTTTTGTTTACCAGACATTTCCTAGTCACCACCTGAAACTGGAGACAAAGTCTTAGTATTTCCAAGTGCAGAGAGGTTACTCAATGAATAGTTGTTGAATGAATGAAACTTTTCTAAACATCAGATCTGTTTAAGTACTCACATTTGTCAAAAAAGAAAGCAACACACCCAAATAAATTTCATTAAAAAAAGAAACAGTATGGGGCACCTGGGTGGCTCAGTGGGTTAAAGCCTCTGCCTTCGGCTCAGGTCCTGATCTCAGGGTCCTGGGATGGAAGCCAGCATTGGGCTCTCTGCTTGTCGGGGAGCCTGCTTCCTCCTCTCCCTCTCTGCCTGCCTCTCTGCCTACTTGTGATCTCTCTCAGTCAAATAAATAAATAAAATCTTTT
>PITA01010342.1:0-16508 GCA_004023965.1 Spilogale gracilis
CATGCTCAATGTGGAGGGCAATGCATGGCTTGATTTCATAACCCTGACATGATGACCTGAAACAAAATAAGGAATTAGATGCTTAAACAGATGAGCCCCCCCAAGCACCCCTCCAAATTTTATCTTCTATATCACTTATTCATTCTTCTGCTTCTTCCATCTTGTGGTCATTACATCTAGTTGGTTTCACATCTCAGTTTTAGCATTTTTAGGTTTTTTTTTTTTTATCTCTGCACTAAGGGACTCCCTGGTGTCTTCTATGCTTTTCTCAAGCCTACCTAGCATCCCTATGATTGTTGTCTTAAATTCTGGGTCAGGAGTATTACTCATTTCTACTTCAGTTAGATCCCTGGCCATGATCTTTTCTTATTTTTTTCTTTTGGGATGATGAATTCCTCCATCTTTGTAGCTTTGTTTAAGGGAACAATCTTCCCTCATGTGTCTCGGGCATTCCTCAGCTCCCTGCCTTCACCCTCTTTGTGTCTGGGCTGTCTGCCCATCTGGCAGCACAGTGCACCTGTGTTTTATTCCAGGCAGCCTAACTGAGTTTTAAAATTCCAAATTTTAGGAACCTGGCATGGTGTGGACTTGCACTGGTCCTCTGGGGGAGAGTCTTGCTATGCTGGAGCTGGTGCACGTTTGCCCCAAATGGGCAGCTGCACCCACATGCAGGAGCTTGGAGTTTGGAGTAAAGCTAGCATAAGGGTGCCCACCAACTCTTTTGTCCCAAGAGGCAATGCCACCTCTCCCAAACGGACTCCAAGAAGGGAGAATCATCTCTCCCAGTGTGTCTCAGGGGATCCTCAGATTGCACTGTCAGCTGCCTGGCTTCTACCCTCCTTCTCTACAGGAGCACTGCAGTGCCCACTGGGCTCAACACCAGCCAGGGCGTAGACTTCTAGAACTCCAGTCATTGAGCTCCTCTCAACAATAATCAGCCCCTCTTGTTTTCCCAGTCAATAGCTTTGGGGAAGTGTTTTCCTTGTGCAATATCTTGTTTATTCCCCTCTCTCTCTTGCTTTCCTCTCTCCATGATCAGGAACCCCTCCCCTTCAAAGCACCCACCATCTTTACTTTCCCCAAATCATGTCTTCAAAACTTCTTCATTTTACAATGTGGCCACTTCTCTCCCTATAGTTTTTTTTGGTTTGTTCTGTCAGTCCTCAGAGTGACTTCTTGGGTGTCCAGAATGATTTGATAGCTATCTGGCTATGTTCAAGGGACAATGAAACCTAGGGTCCTCCTACTACTCTGCCATCTTAGCTCCATCCTTTGGTCATATATCTTCAGAGCATCTCAAACTAATAAGGCACCATTGAAAATCTGACGTTCTTCTTGAAACCAGGTCCTCTTTTGTGGTTCCTGTTGCTGCAAAGGACATCATTATATAGTCAGATACACAAGATGGACACCTAAGAACCATCCTGATCCCTTCTCATCATCTGTTTTTTTCCTTTTCTAAATACTTTTTTTTTAAAAACCTTTTACTTAACTGTCATTTTATTTATTTTTTTGTTTCAAGTTTTAATTTAGATTCTAGTTCATTAACATATAGTATAGTATTGGTTTCAGGAGTAGAATTTAGTGATTCATAGCTCATGTATTCTAAATACCTTTTTAATTCATTCGCTTCTTTCCATGCCTGTTCCCACTGTTTCATTCAGCTTAATGTTCTCTCATACCTGGTGTATAACAATAGCCCTAACACTGATCTATCTGCTTCCACCTATGGCCTATATTCACCTGCAGCCAGAATGACTTTTGAATACTTTAACCCCTCCCTATTATGCTACAGATAAAGTTCAAAGGCCTTAACCTGCTTGTGAAGCCATGTCTATCCTGGCCCTGTCTATTCTTCTAGCCCCAATTTGCACCATTTTTCCCTTGCTGAATGCTTTCCAACCTTATAGGCTTATTTTAATTCACTGAGGGACCCATGAACCTTCTTTCTAAAGGACCTTGCACATCCTATTCTCTGCTGAGAATGTTCTTCCTCCCTCTCCTCAAAGAATTTCCTTCTGCATGATCTTTAGACCCTCTCTTCAGAGAATCCTTCCCTGCATTCCCAATGTAGTCAAATCCTCTTCTTTGCACATAGGACCTGATATTATTCCTTTATAAATACTTGTAATCATTTTAATTTTTATTAATCTTGTAGTTAGTTTTTTTTTATTTTCTATTTCTCTCACTAGAGTGTCAATTCCTTGAATTCAGGGAACATGTCTATTTGTTCACTTTATATATCAGATACCCAATACAGCATCTGCCATATATTAGGCACTCAATAAATATTTGAAATGAAAAAAATGTATAAACAAGTTTTATAAAGATATACAACTCTAAAAGCCTGAAAACTGATGCTAAAAAATTATAACAAATTGCAACTATAAAAATATGATTTTTAAGAATACTCTGAAATACTTTAATCTCATAAAGGTAAATTCACCTAATGAATATTTGAATTGAAATTAATTGAATAAAAGAATAAGGTAAATATAAACATTGTATAGTTTTCAGCATAGTAAAAGTACACTCAGCAAAAATACATTTGCATCAATACCAACAAATTCGATATGGCATGAATTAATTCTAACGCAGGAGGATAATATGGTATTTTGTAGGTTATGTCACTAAATGTTCAACATTAATTGTATTTATATAGGAAAAAGAAATAAAACTGCATAGTATTATGAAAAATAACAATTACTTTTAGTCAAGGAACCTAAAACTTAATTTCAATTCTACCTCTAATTAATATTTTGACACTGAGCAAGTTCCTTCATGTTTCTTGTAATCAGTGTATAGAGTAAAAAAATTCATGATTTCTATATTCTGCCACCTCCTACAGTGTATGAAGAAGTGATTGATCTTTTGATGGTGCCAGGAACTCTTTTGAGGGATCTGACCCTATGGAGTTCTACCAGAACAACTACTTAGAAATTGCCTAATCATAAAAATGGTTTATGTTACATTATTGCAAGTAAGAGGACACTTCAGAGCATGTTTTTTGTTTTGTTTTGTTTCAAATTTCTGTTCAACCATATGATATAACTTCAAGGAGAATGGTCTTACTGCCTAAAATAACACTTCCCATTCCTCCTGGCTTGGAGTCTGGAAAGTAAGAACTGTATTTTGGAACTTCCAACCCAGTTACCATTGGTAACTTCACCCTCTGATGTTCCCTTCACTCCAGAGAGATAGCAGTGATAGATAAAACATGAAAGGAGAAATATTTAAAAAAAACATGAGATAAACATGCCTGTTGGCCAGAAAAACATTGAAGTGAGGCTAATGCCATAGCCTGTTGGACTCTAGATATGGAAGCCTGCTGAAGGAAACTGGAGTTATTATTCAGGAAAATGGAAAGAGTGAGAAACCAGAGTTGTTTAATGTAAAAGAGCTCTAGATACAGTTTGGAGAAGTTACATAATGATGGAGGTAGGAGAATACAATCTCGAGCAAGCATATGAGCCAGGATATTCTCTCAGTGATTACAGCTGCGTTATATCTCATATCATCTTACTTAAGGAACCTGAGCTCCCAGTTTAAGACTGGGCCACTTTCTCAGAGTCCTAGGCAACTGAAAATCCTCTAGAAATACAAGTAACAAAATTAAAATTCAGGAGAAACACTGATAACAAATGACATTTGGAAATGATTTTAATATGTATATGGTCTTCAAAGAAATAAATTGAGGAATAATATCCATGAGTGAATGGCATAATCATAATGAATATGCAGAATACCCATAAATGAATAGGCAGAATAAAAATATAATATACTAGGAATTACAAATAAGAAGATAATTTAATTGATAAAACTTAAGTTTATACTATGAATTTTGTATTTGATACAGCTGAATAGAGAATTAGTAAGTAAATCTACTTTGTTTTGACAGTGTTTCAATGGTTGAAAATATGGTAATATCTCCCCTATTTTTTATGTTAGCTATTTGATTCCATTCATTCATACAACAGACATTTCCTGGACACATTTTTTTGCTTTGTTACCTCAAAATGAAATTTTCCAAACAGCTTCTTTTTACCTATGCGTTATCAAAAGCTGAAAGCTGGAGGCATAATTTCCCTTATTAGGTAACTGCATTGAAATACATGTGTCTGAAATATTTTTACTGTTCTATTTTATCAAGTTTATTTTACAACTCAAAAATATGTAGTATTGCTCTTATTGTGTTAAGGGATGTTTTCATTTATTGATGCAAATGTTCTCTAAATTTTAGGAGACATTGAACTGCTTACTTTTAAATGAACCCGTTTATTTCCTAACTATTTTACTTTTCAACTTTTTCCAGAGACTAGAAAACTATATGCTTCCACCAAAATGTAAGTTCCTCGAGAGCAAAGACTTTTGTCTTTTTGCCTAGTAGACAAGCCTAGTAGTTGGGTCATGTAAACTCAATGGCTATTTGTTGAAAAAATTAAGTGGTTCTCAAATAACACTTTTATTTTGAATTATAGCAGGAATTGCACTGGCTGGTGTTTTTATTATAGATCTCATTACATTGGCTCAAATGCCTAAAAAGTTTCTTACATGTTTCTCTTTCTTAAGAACTGGGTGTTATACACAAACAATGAATCATGGAACATTACAAAAAACTAATGATGTACTGTATGGTGACTAACATAACACAATAAAAAAGAATTAAATTCACATAATAATTTGGATTATTTAGCAGAAGAAACTGTCTGAAGCTAACTTGAAAGAAGAATTTATTGTTAGGAGAACAGAGGTGCACAACCCAGTGATTGGGAGGCAAGGGCACAATGAGACGCTCAGTCCCTTCAGTGTCAGTTCCACTGTAATACCTGCTTCTTTCTTTCTCCCTGCACTCCACTTTTCTTGACTTTCCAAATGTCCTGGTGGAAAATGAACCTTCACAATTTGTGACATTACATTCAAAGTTCTAGCTGCTCAAACTGGAAGAGCATGGAAAAAGGCCCAAATTTCTGCAGACAGGCGCATTGTCCCAGCTCTAATAGATGCTCATCATTAATCCAATCAGGTGTGGCCAGAGAAAGCAGGGACAGAGACTTCATTATGGGTAATTTGGTCAATTGTCTTAGTCACAAAGAGCTTCTGAGGAAAGTTAAGGGGTTTGGATAAAGACAAATAAAGCTGAAAGACCTTCCAGATATATGGTCAAAGTTTTTTCAATAAAGAAAGACAGAGGACCTAATGATGACACTGCTACTAATTTAGTGGCAACCTGTATATTTGGCCCAAAAGACCTAGGAACACATATTTCTCATGAAAGGCAGGTGACTGGGCTAGTGCCACAAGCATCTTTCAGGGTTAATATTTGATGGTTGTTACTGCCAACAGCTCTCTGTTTCTCTGTACGTGTGTCTGTGTATGCATATGTGTATGTATATATATGTACTTGTGTGTGTATACATAAACATACATATGTGCATACATAAATATATGTTTACATACACATCTACACAAATGTAGAATAACAGGTATATAAATACATAGATCCATAAACAATATAGAAATAACTCTAAGACAATGGGATCATCTAATATATATACTTTAAGAATAATTAAATTTTATTTGAATTTGACAAAAAATGAAGAAATTAACAGTCTTCTCAAATGAGCATATTTCATTACAAAATATATGTGACTCTACAATATCTCTTTAAGATTCAGGAAAAAATATTATCTAAAATACTGTTATTAGATCAATTATGACATTAAAATACTTTTCCAGTTCAGATATCTTTGATTGTCTTTCTCAATGAGAGAGGAACTACTTAACTTCATTTATGACATTTCAACCCCTCACCGCCCCTTCACATTTCCATCTGTGACACTTGTATTATCTTTACTTTGCATGAATGAAATGAATTGAATGACATTCAAATTCTGATCTGCTATCAGAAATTCTTTTGCTAGTTAATCTTGGTTTTATATTTTAGTGGATTAAATACTTACTGAAAGGATTTGAATACTTTAAAGTCATTTTGCCATAGTTGCTATATGTTAAATTCTATCTTTTGAAATAGTTCATGTTTGGCTGGCTTTGAAGGTTTGTTTGTCTTTTTCTCCAGAGGGACTTATGGGAGCCATATGATGCATCTTCTTTGAGAAAGCCTCCCTGTGGCATTTATTTTTGGAAAATGACTGGGATGGGTGCCTGGGTGGCTCAGTCAGTTGAGTGTCTGCCTTCTGCTCCTGTCATGATTCCTGGTTCCTGAGATGGAGTCCTGCATCGTGCATTGGGCTTCTCTGCTTGGTGGAGAGTCTGCCTTGCCCCCTTCCTATGCCCCTCCCCCATGCTCCTGCTCAAGCTCTCTCTGTCTCTCAAATAAATAAATAAAAAATCTTAAAAAAAAAAAGAAAAATGGGATGGGTACAATAAACGTACTTTACCATTTTTATCCATTAGTATTTTGTAGACATTGCTGCACTGAAGGTTGCTCTAAAGAAATTAAATCACCTAGATGTTCTTCCATCATGGATGATATTTACTTATTGACAAGATGACTGAAGAATTCTTTCTTTATTCTTTGAGTTCAATAACTTATTGAGAATATGCCTCAGTTTCTATAATTCTGGATCAATTTGTCTTTTATGTCAAGGGCCCTTTCAACTGATTCATCTAGTCTTTTCATTTCAGACAAATTTTAATCAATTGATTCTTTGAAAACCCTTCCCCTGTTTCATTTGTTGAATTCTCTATTTCATAGACTTGCATTATCTCTGTGCTATATTGTCCTTTTCTCAATTGCTATTTTTTTTATATTATAGGCAGTTGCTATTTAATCTCTTTAGCTTTTTTTCTATACTCAGTGTGACTGGTGTGTGTACTTTAAGCCTTGATAGATATTTACCAGACTAAACATCAGGGCCATTTACACTGGTCCCCAAACTGGGCTTGTAATATCATTGATTGAATGGTAGAGTCTCAGCCCTCCTCTCATCTGCCCAAAATTATTTGGAGAAGGGAAACCCACATGTAATTAAATAAAAGCAAAAATAAGGAAACAAAAATTTCTCAGGCACTTGGATTCTGTCAGACTATAAATCATTGGCCTTTACTGCTTTCTTTCTTGTTCTTTCAAAGCCAAAGACTTTCTATATGTCTCTTTAAGTTAGCTGCCTATCTATATGTCAGTATCAACCAAGATACACTCACAATACAGTCAGATTAACTGAATAATATCTAGTGAAAATAACACTGGCACAGCCAAAGCAGTCTTCACCATGAATATCTGAGAGGAATACTAAGGAATACTCTCAACATACGGAAAGAATCACATGACTGAAGCACGAGGAAAAACATTGTCCTCTTCATAATTTTGCCTGAGCTGTGTTTTCTGATTATCATAGTTATCTATTAATACCATAACTGAAGAGATGTCAGGGTCATTATCTTTTCCTGCTTTATTAAAATATTTATCTAAAATTCCAAATAAAGTGAAAGGCTAGGGTAACAAATCATGCTGGCTTTTGATTTAAAAGTTAAAAGCATTGCAAAGAGAACTTCTTCAGTGCTTTGAACTATATTATGTTTAGATCTTACCCAAAGGGGGTTGCCTAGGTAGCTCAGTCAATTAAGCATCCACCTTTAGCTCAGGTCACGGTTCCAGGGTCCCAGGATTGAGCCCTGTATCTGGTTTCCTGCTCAGTGAGAAGCCTGTTTCTCCCTCTCCCTCTGCTGTTCCATCCAACCCCCCTGCTTGTGCTCTCTCACTCTTGATCTCTCTCAAATTAATAAATAAAATCCTTTAAAAACAAATCTCATCCAGAAAAGACAAAAGGTCAGGCTCTCGGGAAACATCATGTTCTGCTTAATTCCTTAGTGCCTGAGGCAACGGAGTCTTGAGGTCAGGGTTATTTCATATTTGTACGTGACCTTTTAGGACATTTGTTTTCTTTTTCACTTATTGGAGAAGCTTAGCTGTATTATTCATGTGATTTCATTGAGGTTGTAAATACAACCTGTTCTCCTCATTCCCCAACAGGTCATCATTCAAAGTTCCAGAGACATCGCTGTCCTGGAAAATGCACACCAGTCTTCTGCCTCAGCCCTGATAAGAAGGTTTAGAAGATGACCAGTGCCCAGATTCCCTCACTGAGTCAATATCCTTTTGATTTCCTGAAGTTTAACTTCTCCAGAGAAGCTTTCCACATGTTACATTATCTAAAGTCAATATAGACCTCTTAACTTTCTTGATATCAGTGTGTGGAGTATAAGAATTTTAAATTCTGGATGGATTTAATATCACCTAAGCATGGATAAATGCTTAGGTGATATTAAAGTTCAGGTATAACTTGAAGTTCAGGTATAACTTTAATATCACCTAAGCATGGATAAATGCTTAGGTGATATTAAAGTTCAGGTATAAGTCAGGAAGTTATGTGCAGTAAAAGGTAAGTTTCGTAGAGCTAAGGAAGCTAAGTGTTGTCATTATGCATACGGAAATCTTCCAGGAGGGAGGCTGTCCTGCTGGTCAGGATAACCACTCCACCTGTGGTGGTAGAGAGCACCAGGTGATGTGCACCTTAGGTCTCTGCAAACATCTCCTTGCTACCTGTTGAGACACTGTGTGTGGATTCCTGGGAATTCCTACTGGAACAAAATATTTGAAATCCAATCATAGTGTTCCTAGTCATACAACAACATGCCTAGTTGCTTCTGTTTGATATTGTGAGAACAGCTTAAAATTAGAGTCAGATAAACCTGGATGTAAATACTAGCTCCACAAGTTTTGGGGCAAATTTCAGTGGTTTGCTAAACTTTGTAAACTTCCTTTATTCCCACTCACAGGATTGCTATGAAGAAAGGCAAATAAGATAATGTCTGTGAAAAGGTGATCAATCTGTCAATATTAAAGCCAGCTCTTGAAACTCAGTGAATGCCTCTCCTAAGTATCAGATAAGAGGGACAAATGGCTAGGCTTGCCATTTTCATGGTGTTTCATGGAAGAATATTTGACCTTAGACAAAAACAATGCAATATGTTTTTTAGTTAGCTGTACTGCTAGAAAGCTGTGTTCTCAGAAAGCTGGCAACACATGCTCATTAAATGGTCCTAGATCATTCTTTATCCTCCACTCTCTACACACCAGTGGTTGCTTCTGGTGTCCAGTGCCTTTCAAGGAATTGGAAGCCACCACTACCACCACCACCACCACCATCACTGCAGGCAGAAGCTTCATCGTTTGAGGCTCGTTCAGAAAAAAGCAGTTCAGTGCTCAGAGAAGCCAACATGAGTTAGACAAAGTGGATTGTATATGGGTAACACTGTGAACCTACCTAGTTCTATGTTTCAAGGGTTACTGTAGACTGGTAGGTAGCATAGCCGGCATGCATTCACTTTCGTGAACAAATTCCCTGTGCCCTCACCTCTGCACAAAGGCCGAGCTGCAATTTTTTTTTTGGTACCATAACAAGGGAAATCAAAATTTATTTATATTGAGAAATTCCTTTTTATGGATTGAAATGTGGCCCTATCTACCACCATCCCAAATGTATATGTTGAAGTCTTAACTCTCAACACCTTAGAATTTGAATGTATTTGGAAATAACATTGGTCTCACTGGGAAGATGGCGGAAAGCTGGGTGATCCCAATTCAAAGAGTCCCCTGAAGTGAGCTGAATACCTGCAAAAAACACTACAAGAACACTGTGAGCACCCATGAAATCAGCCTGAAATGTAATATTTCACTCTTCTGGATCTCTGTGGGGGAAGAAGAGCAACTACAAAGAGATAGAGTGGAGCGGGAATGCTCAGAGTGATATCCGAAGACAAAGGGACTTGGGGGAGGAAGCCCACAGAGGCTACCCACTGGAAAGCAATACCCCAGCATGAAAGTGCTCTGTGTTTGGGGAACAACAGCAGATTACGGTCTGATTAAAAGCAGGCAAAAACGGAGAGCCTGGGGGGCAGCTGGGGAAATGGGGATATAGATCTGCAGAGAGAAAGTCCTCCCTGGTGCCACCGGAGGGAACCCGGCAGAGTGGAGTGTCTCTAAAACTGCCACTTTTTTTTTTTTCCGCCGCTTTTTTCCTGCCCCTTGGGCCAGGTGTGCAGTCCCCAGGGGAGGCGATTTTGCAGACTTGAGCACGACCTGTGGGGCCCGGGACCTCAGTCCCTCCTGCGTGGGTATGCACTACACACTCTCTGAGCAGGGAAGAGGTTGCATGACCCGAAATCAGTTGCGGTTTCCATGGTGCTAGAGCTAAATGACAGGTGGAAGTTTCAGATGCCAATCTGACCAGCGGCTGCGGGTGCACCCAATTGTGACAGGTGGCCAAGGGGGAAGATACAGGCAGAGGCTGTCAGCCCTGCACCATCCAGAAGGTTGCTAGCTGAGGGCTCTCTCTGGGAAGGAGGTCTGGGCGCAGACATCTTGCTCTGGCCTGATGTCCCAAAAAGCTGCAAAAAGCCACAAAAGGACAAATCCACCAGAGAACAAAAGCCTGAAAACCTGGTTGCCATGGAGTCCAACCCCTAGGAAGGGGGCAGAGAGACTTAGCACAGGAAGAAGGAACTAAAAAACAGCTTGGCAGGCCCCGCCCCCCAGAAAGCAAGCCAGAAGCACAAGGGGACAGCACCCAAACTGTAAAACCCCAACATCAGGGGAAAGGCAATATATTAAGCTCCTGGTACTGCCCCAAAAGCTGTACACTTTATAGATACAGCTTTTCACTTTATTTTCTTTAACTTTTTTCTATTTTCACTTTTAATGTTTTCACTTTAAATTTAAAGTTTATTCTCACAGTTTTTGTTCTTTTCATTTTTAATGCACTTATTATTACAACATGATATTTAATATTCCATAATAACTTTTTACCTTGAATTTTTTCAAAACACATACCTGTGTTTTCTTTTGTTGTTTTGTTCTTTCTTATGTTTGTTTGTTTTTTGTTTTTTTCCTTTCTCCTCTCTTCTTTCTTTTATTCTTTTTTCTTTTAAATATACATATAGTTATAAGCTTCAAGGTAATCCTGTGTTCCTATTCAATACTACCCCTATATATAAACCAGTTTTAATCTCCCTGTATCTTTTGAAAGTGGGCTCCTCTAACAATAATAAGACAAACCCAAGAGGATCTGATATACTTTCCTTGCCCACAAGGAGGGTTCACATTCACCTTCCCACCCTATTTTTCTGTCAGTGTTTCTGTGTAATTGTTTTTGCCTTTGTAATATATAAATACTGGTCTTGGGGGTCATTTCGGTTGGGCTTAGCTTTTTGATCTCTTCACCTTTCTTTTACTCTTGATGGTCTTTTTCTTTACTCTGTTGTAGTTTTGTACCATATAAATCCTACCATTGGGGCCCATTCTGGCTGGGTTTTTCTCTTGCTTCCTTTCTCTTCTTCTCTCTCTCTCTTTTTTCTTCTTCCTTTTCGGTGGTGACTTCTGATTGCTCTGAAACCTTCCAACGAGCAATTCACCTGGATAGTGGTTGATATATTCAGCTATACATTCCCTCAAACACCCCCTGCCAAAATGACTCGGAGGAGGAACAACCAACAGAATAAAAGCCCAGAGACTGCAACCCCTGTCACAGAATTACTGGAAAGAACATAAACAATATGACAGAAATGGAATTCAGGGTAGCAATCATCCAAGCAATGGCTAAGTTGGAAAAGAACATTAGTGACAAGATAGAAGCTCTAATGACAGAAGTGAAAGCCGAATGAGCAGAGATTAGAAAGGCTATTAATGAGATGCAATCAAAATTAAATACACTAACAGCTAGAGTAGGTGAAGCTGAAGATAGTATTAGTGATTTAGAAGACAGATGGATTAAGAAGGAGGAGCAAAAGAAGTCTTGAAACAAACTGCTAAAATCCCATGAAAATAGAATTAGGGAAATAAATGATGCCACGAAATGCTCCAATATCAGAATTATTGGAATCTCCAACAGAGTTGAGAGAGAAAGAAGCCTAGAAGATATAGAAACAAATCATGGATGAAAATTTCCCTAATCTGGGGTAATGAAACAAGTGTTTGTGTCCTAGAGGCAGAGAGGACACCCTCACAAGATCAATGAAGCTAAAAAAACCTCCAGGCACATAATTGTGAAATTCATGAATCATAAAATCAAAGAATATGTCTTAAGGGCAGCTAGGGGGAAGCACGATCACTTACGTACAGAGGGAGGACCATCAGAATAATGTCAGACCTATCCACAGAAACCTGGTAAGCCAGAAAGGGCTGGCAAGACATATTCAGGAAATTACATGAAAAAAAATATGCAACCAAGGATAATGTACCCAGCAGGGTTGACTTTCAGAGTGGAAGGAGAAATAAAGAGCTTCTAGGACTGCCAAGGTCTAAAAGATTATGCAACCACCAAGCCAGCACTACAAGAAATACTAAGAGGGGTTCTATAAAAGAGAAACGAACCAAAGAGTGACACAGAACAGAAATTTACAGAGGTAATCTATAGAAACATGAACTTCACAGGCAACATGATGTCAATAAAAACATATCTATCAATAATCACTCCCAATGTGAATGGCCTGAATGCTCCAATAAAAAGGCACAGGGTTGCAGACTGGATAAAACAACAGGACCCATCTACATGCTGTTTACAAGAGACACATTTTGAATCTAAAGACACTTCCAGATTGAAAGTGAGGGGATGGAGGACCATCTTTCATGCCAATGGACCTCAAAAGAAAGCCGGGGTAGCGATTCTCATATCAGACACAGAAGGACACTACATCATTCTCAAAGGGTCTATACACCAAGAAGATCTAACAATTGTAAATATTTATGCCCCCAACATGGGAGCAGCCAACTACATAAGCCAACTGTTAAACAAAATAAAGAGTCACATTGATACAAATACATTAATTGTAGGAGATCTTAACACGCCACTCTGAGCAATGGACAGATCATCTAAACAGAAAATCAACAAACAAGAGCTTTGAATGACACATGGGACCAGATGGATCTCATAGATATATTCAGAACATTCCACCCTAAAACATCAGAATACTCATCTTCTCGAGTGCACATGGAACTTTCTCCAGAATAGACCACATACTAGGTCACAAATCAGGGCTCAAACTATACCAGAAGATTGAGACTATTCCCTGCATATTCTCTGATCACAATGCTGTGAAACTGGAACTTAACCCCAACAAAAAGTTCAGAAGAAAATCAAACCCTTGAAAGCTAAAGACTATCCTGCTCAAGAATCTGTGGATCAACCAGGAAATCAAAGAAGAACTGAAACACTTCATGGAAACCAGTGAGAATGAAAATACATTAATCCAAAACCTATGGGATACAGCAAAGGCAGTCCTAAGGAGGAAATATGTAGGCATCCAAGCCTCACTCAAAAAAAAATCGAAAAATCCCGAATACACCAATTCTCATTATGCCTTAAAGAACTGGAAAGTCAACAACAAATTAAACCAACCCCACACACAAGACAGGAAATAATTAATATTAGAAAAGAGATCAATGAATTAGAAACTATAGGTACAGTAGAACACATCAATGAAACTAGAGGCTGGTTCTTTGAAAGGAAATAGCATCTTTGCAGGTGTAAAGACACACCCCCTAATCCACTGTTGTGACTGGTCCTTATAAAAGGGCAAATTGGAACACAGACACACACAGGAGACACCATGTTAAGATGAAGGCATTGATAGAGCATGTGACTCCTGACCTTGGGGTTGTGAGTTCAAGTCCCATGTTAAGAGAATACTTAAAATAGAAAAACCTTTTTAAAAAATGAGCCGCTGGATCAGGACCCATGTTTTGCAAAGCTTAATGTATGGGTCCCTAAAGTCGACAGAGGCCCATCTCTTTGAAGAAGCAAATCAGCCAAAAGCAGGGATGCTTCCACCTTCTCCTAAAGTTTTGCTATAGGTCTTACTAAAATGGAAGGATAAAGTTTCTTGGGATCTGGGTTTATTCCCATAATAAAATAAGTATAAACTTTTCAACCTTGCCTATTTATTTTATACCAAAACCAACCTGTTGAAATACATTAGTGATCTGTTATTACCCGTGATCCTTCTCCTTTATTGCCAATAATTCTCTTATAAAAGATGACTAAGACCAAAATTCCAGCTCTTAGATGCAAATGGGTACAGACTGAGATAGTCATGAGTCACACACAAGCTCAACCAGACTAGAGAATACAGCCTACTTTATTGTTTAAGTTAATCATAACATTTGAAATCCAAAACATATATTGAATTGTTTTTCTCTTTAAAGTCCAAGCTAATGCACACTTACAGAAGGTTCATAGACTAGATGAAGTGTTTAATCATGGCTTTTTCCTTTTCTCTCTAACATATGTTTATGCCCAAGAAGTTTCTATCAATTCAGTTCATGCAATAACCCTGCCAAAATGAAAAAGATCATTCCATCCTTACAGGATGTTTTGTTTCTTTGCATATCAATAAGTCTCTTTCAAGTTGCTATGTTTCACTTGGTGCCCAAAATAGAGCTCCCCAAAACACTTTAGAAAATGAGCTGTCTTAGAGAGTTGAAAACCTATTGTTAATCACTGCTTTATCTCTGAATGTGCAAAACATGCACATCATTCTCTTTTTCTTCCTCTCCCTTGCCCTCCTCCCTCTTGCATTTTGATTTGGCCCACTGTTACAACTTCTATCATCCCGCTTTCAAGATTTCACAGGTGGAAAATGCATGGCTGTGCAATACTCGTACTCCTTGTTTCATGATAGATATTGAGTTTTAATAAATTCCATACAGCAAATGCTCATTAAATTTAAAAATATATGTATTTCATGCAAAAATTACTACAATCTTGCTGATGCTAAGAAGAAATGCTATGACAGCACTAGAGTTAATGATCTTCCTGGCTCTAGCCTCCCAGAATGAAAACATAGATAATTGATAACAGGTTTGGGTGTGGAAAAAAAATTCAGCAGTAAGGGAATATCTGCAGAGTGTTATATGTTAGGGTATGCTGGTAATAGACTATTGCAGGCTCCCACTGGGGAATGAACAAGGAAGTTAAATCTTGTATAGCTATAGAGGTTTGATTTTAAAAATGGTTTTCTCTATTCCCCTGTGTATGTGTGTGTTTGTGCCACTCCAATATTTAGTTTTATAAGTAGCAAGTCAGGTTTTTTTTTTTTTTTTTGAGTGTAGTACTAAAAGCCGTAACAGTGAGAAACAATATATGTATTCATTCAATTCTAACTGGTATGTCCCAGCTTTCACCAGCTTTTAAGAAAAAATTAGTTCATATTTAATCTTCCCAACTTTTTTGTTTCTAACTCTCCAAATGTTCATGCAAGAAAGTGCAGTGTTTTTTTCTCCTAGATTCTTTTCAAGTAACTCCCAGTTCTTTGGTGTGCTCACAAATGCCTGAGAATCAGTCTTGGCCATTCTTTCAGGCCCCTGGTGATATATGAGTCCTTCACATTTGCCTTAATTGTAATTGTTAGCAACCATTAGTTACCACCATGGTAGCCATATAGAAAATTTGCTACTGCTGTGGTCACCAGAAGGGATAGAACTTAGCACCCCCCAAATCCAGACAAGGATGGGAGGTGGAATGGGAGAACAGGAGGAAAGTTATCTCAGATAAAATTTCTTCATTTCTAATGGGTTTGTGGTAGACAGAAGAGTTTCCCAAAATGTCTAAATCCTAATCTCTGGAACCCACGAATAGATTACCTTACAAGGAAAAGGGGACCCTGAAAATGTGATTGAAGTTAAGGACCTTGAGATTAGTAGATTATCCTGGACTTGACCTAATCATATGAGTCCTTCAAAGCAAAGAACATTTTTCCTAGCTGTGGTCATAGTCAAAGGGAGATGTGAAGAAGGAGAAAGGATCCAAGAGATGCAATGTTGCTGGATTTAAATTAGAGGAAGGCTGCCATGAGCCCAAATATGTAGATACTTCCAGAAGCTAGAAAAGACAAGGAAACAAATTCTTCTCTAGAAGGAAATGCAGCCCTACCCACACCTTGATTTTCACCTAATGAGATCCATGTTTAATTTCTGACCTACAAAACTGTAAGGTAATACATTTATAATTTATAATAACTTTATAATTCATTTTTAAAAGATTTTATTTATTTATTTCACAGAGAGAGAGATCACAAGTAGGCAGAGAGGCGGGGGGTGGGGGGAAGCAGGCTCCCTGCTGACCAGAGAGCCTAATGCTGGCCTCAATCCCAGGACTGAGGGATCATGAACTGAGATCATGAACTGAGCTGAAGGCAGAGGCTTTAACCCACTGAGCCACCCAGGTGCCCTATAATTCTTTATTATGGTACCAATAGAAAACTGATAACAGGGTTACTGTGATTTAGTGATTTGGCTCTTTTCTTCTGTCATTATCATGGACCGGTGCCTCCAATCAGCTTACTGCCTCCTGCTGGCTCCAGGGCTCACTCATCAGAGCTCAGCTCACCATGAGCAGGCACAGAGGGAGGAAGACATGTTTTCCCTTCACAGTATGCTCAGCAGAGGTGGCCATCAGCCAACATGTGACAGCTCTTTTTAGTCACTCACTCCT
>PITA01010342.1:16608-73035 GCA_004023965.1 Spilogale gracilis
CCACCCCCCCCCCCAGTCCCTCAGTTTGTTTCTGTGTCCAAACTCTCTGTTGTTTCATTTCCCTCCCTGGATTACCCTAGTTCCTATTTACTTTCCTTCTCCCACTGTCCTCCAGGTTACCCCTCATGCACCCCAAGTAAGTGAAACCATGTGATACTTGACTTTCTCTACTTGGCTTATTTCACTCAGCATAATCTTTCCAGTCCAGTCCATGTTGCTACAAAAGTTGGATATTCATCCTTTCTGATGGTGGCATAGTATTCCATTGTATATATGTACCACATCTTCTTTATCCATTCATCTGTTGATGGGCACCTTGGCTCTTTCCACAGTTTGGTGATTGTGGCCATTGCTGCAATGAACATTGGGGTACATATGGTCCTTCTTTTCTGTACAGCAAAGGAAACAATCAACAAAACAAAGAGGCAACTCCCAGAATGGGAGATATTTGCAAATTACACTACAGACAAAGGGCTGGTATCCAAGATCTATAAAGAACTACTCAAACTCAACACCCAAAAAGAAGATGAACACATCAAAAAATGGGCAAAAGACATGAAGAGGCACTTCTCCCGGCTTCTTAAACAGCAGTCCCTAACCAGGACAGCACTGCCTACCCAGGCATCTCCTTCGGTCACTTCTCATTTAATGTGTCAGCACCATGTTTAATGTGCAGACATACTAACTGTGGGGTTTCGTTTCTCCAAGAGGCAGCAGTATAGTATATCCAGGCTCCATCCAGGGAGTGACCCATCAGCAGCTAGGCTCCTAGAATCAGCCAAGCACATATGGATGCTTCCCCCACCCTGATTTTTTAACCTAAGAGTATTAGGATACATGCATCTCTCTCACTCTTGTGCTTTCTCATGAGTTAGCACATCTGCTTTCACTGACCAAGTCCACTAGACAATAACTCTGTTCTCCACCTTGCATAGACTTAAGCATAGCATTGACATGGATGTGTATATAAATTGTTACTTGTTTTTCCTAGAGTGCATTTGAGTTTAATTTGATTTAACAAATACAATAACACCAAAGACCAGGGAGTAAAGTGTGAGTGGCAAGGAAGAATTGCAATTTAAAAAATACATTCTAAAAAAGATACTGCACTAGTACACATGTTTGTACTTCTATCCTCTTGCTCTTCATGACAGCCATATGAAATACTTATTTTTTTCTCCAACTTCAGGAAGCAAACATATCCGCATAAGTGTATGAACTTGCTCCGTGCCTCCTATTACTGACATTCAGCCAGATTTTCAGTTCAGGTCCTCCTAAGAGTTTCCACAACCCTTTCTACTCCTTTACTGCTCTTGACAGAGTTCCACCCAAAAGGAGGATAGCCATCTATTTAAACAAATTTATTGGTGAGGATTGTGACTTTTTTATTTAAAAATAAGTTTTGATTTGTATCAGAACAAATGGAATTATTTTTAATCAGTTTGTAGAATGTCAGCATTGCAGATTCTTGCCAAAGATTACAGCCTTAAACTCTTGCAGTCTAAACCATATCAGAAGCCGGTCCAGGAGAAACACTATTTATGGAGTAGTTTTTACATGATGCAGTCCATTGACTACCAGAGAAATCCATATTTAAAAGGTACAGCTTTGGCTCAGTGAAAAAGACAATAGAAGCAACTCCATGAAATTCATATTTAATCTTCTGTCAGTTGCTATGAGAACAATTCCTCTTTATTAGATCCCAGAAGAGAAATATATCTCATAATTCAGAATCTGGAAACACTGTGACTTTTTGAATCATATAGTTTTTCATCTTTTGTAGACTTGATGTGTTGTAAACAACTATATTATCCTTATTTCACTGGCCTTTAAGGAAGTTCTAAGTCAAATTTGCAGACATAGCTCAGGATCATGTAGTATGTTTGGATGTGTCATAATTGTATTTTTATTTTATTATCATCTTAGTCTTTTTTAAATTAGTCAATTAATTTTTTTGATAGAGAGAGAAAGAGGGCATATTTGCCTGAGTGGGTGAGATGGGGGGTAGGTGGCAGAGGGAGAGGGAGAGAAAGAATCTCAAGCAGGCTTCACGCCCAGCACGGAGCCCAATACAGGGTTTGATTTCATGACCCTGAGATCATGACTCGAGCTCAAATCAAGAGTCTGGCACTTAATGGACTGAGCCATCCTAGTGCCCCTTTCTTAGTTTTTTAATTGTATGCATTTTCATATATTTTCATAATGCTCAAAATTTTTATGGAACTTGGTGGTTAATACATTAAAAGAAATAAGATGAAATTTTGGTTTTGTAATGTCAACTTAATAATCAAATCATGTAGCTTTCTATATTTCTGGAATTTAATGCTGATATAAAGCTTGAATAATCCTAAAATTATAGGATAAATATTCTTAGGTTATCTTTTATAAATATCCAGTGATCCAGCTGAACTTTGGTAGGAACTCTAGGGAAAACTGAAAATAAAGATTGTTGGCAGGAACCTAAATATCAGACATTTTCTAGGTCATGGTTAAAACAGCCTTGGTATAACTTGAGATTTTACAAGTGTGATTGAAAATGTTGAGGTTTTATTTTGAACTGGGATTATAGATACAGACTTTGAAATTGGTTAAATTTGTGCCAAATCCAAGGCCCCCTCCCCCTTACTGTCTTAATAATACTCCTTCCTTGCATTTCATTTTCCACTATTAAAAAATTTAAGTTGCTTAGATGATTAAATGAGATAAGGTGCATAAGCACACAGCACAATGCCTGGCATAGAGTAATAATTATTATCTCAGAATACGAAGTGGCCCCAAAAAGTATACCTGAAATCAAGGGGAAGACTTTGCTCAGAGATAGCATTGCATCGATTCTCCTGGCCACACAAGTATTTGTCAGAAACCTTAAAATTTTCATGTCAATAAATTAAAGCAGCAGAAGCTTTTGAGTAAACCAGTTCTCAAACACCTCCAGGTATCATAGCTCCTGTAACGTGTGAATCTGAATGCATCCTTAAAAATCCATCAGGATCACTTGAATCCCTATATAGCTAAGTGATTTAACCTGTTGGGTGGAGTTATTTGCTTCATCTATCAGATTGCCAAAGCAATGATGGCAAAAATGATGTTCATTTTGGCACATATGATGCCTAACTGTCCTTCCTGATTATTAGCTATCAACTAAATGAACTGCTTCTGGGGAATATTAAAGGAACCTGGATGCAGACCATTATGCTTTTTTTTATTGTTTTTGTTTGTTTATCAATTTACCTACCTGTTCGTCCACTTGTAGAATTTTTTTCACTTAAATGAAAATGTAAGTGAGAAATTTTGAGTCAGATTTTCAGTTTCGGATTCTATTTTCCCTATGAAGTGAGAGTTCCAGAGTATTGCAGGTCAGCTATACTACACATAAAAATATACTGATATGTTATTCCTCTCAGAGAAGACATCATCTCCTGAAACCTTTTGGCCATGAATGCAGCTGATGTGTATTTAAAAGAATTAATTTTAGCCAGTGTGACCCATATATTTTTATATTTATGATTTCTGTACTTAATTGATATTTTTATTCACAATTGGGACTGTTTCTTCTTATTTTGTTCACTTCCAAATGGCCAGTGCCTAAAATGGGTTTGATAAGTTGGTGGGCATTCCACTCATTGAATTACTGAATGAATGGCTATGTTAAATTTCACCTGCGAAAACAATAAATAATACCTACCACGGTTTTGACTAAAATTACTTTAAATTGCATACAATAACAGTTCCTTCTGCAGGCAGCTAAATAAACCAACAAAATTTGATGTAATCCTATTTTTCTCATTTCTCTTTTGAGACTCCAAAAAGTCTAAGTGATGATGAAATGCCATTGTCAGTGAAATCAGAGCTTCTGGAACTGCTGGCATCATGAACCTGGCATATCTAGAACAAATCTTGACTTAATAAATCTAAAACATTCCCTTTCAGGCCTCTAAAGTGTAAACTAAGCTTCTAATAAATTATCTTTCTTATTTAGTCAGCTTTAAAAATCACACTCAACCAGATACTAATTTTTGAACCTCATTTTCTTATCTTTATGACAGCTTAGTAAATTTCTAGATTTTTTAAAAAAAAATCTAGATGGATTTAAGTAATTCTAATGATTTTTTGCAAACATTTCCCAGTCTATGACTTAAAGAAATGTTTGAAATATCTTTTTTAAAGATAGCTGTCAACTAAGCTGAAATATTCTCAACACATTTCATTATGTATGTACAAAGCTCCAAAGTGTTCTGAATAAAAATGACTCATTATGATTCAGTAATATATTATCTCATATTTACATATTTCATTAATAGATTTACACATAACTATCAAATAATTGTTCTGGCTATGCTTAGAATTTAAAATTTTACTTGTCTTTCAGATAATATAAAATAATTTCCAAGGCAATTCTCTGAGTATTTGTCTTATCTGATTATATGCATGCATGGTTGACATTTGTTGAATATTAATCATACTTTGAAAGAGCAAAAAATGGATTTTTTTTTCATTCTAGGTATTACTGGCTTCTGGATAATTATTGAAGAGAATGATTTTTTTCTCTAATTTACCACACAAAAGAAGATATTCAATGTTTTTCTTCCAATCAAGATTCTAAGTATACCACTATCAACCATGCTAGCAGAAGCACCATTGCATTTGATAATGTTTCACATAAATTCTGCTTTAAAAAATGATGCTTGCTGATGTTTGTAAAGATCAGCCCAACCCGGTTCTTCAATAAGGCAATACGATGAGGGGTCCTGGCTTTCTGAAATGCCAACAAACACTCATGAGACAAACTATGCTGAAATTCCTGGTGCTTCCGTTGGTACATTGAGAATATGCACCAACATGGCAGGTTGAGAATATGCGCCAACATGGTAAGAAGAATAGAATCTATAGAACTCTCTTTATGTTTATCTGAGGACCATAATGCCCACGTGATATGCCATAAAGATAAGCATGAGGAGGTATCTGAGTGCCCATTTATGTCTTAATCTATGGGTTTTCAAATCACCAAATGCTATTAAGTCTTCTTTCTCTATCACTATAGACTTTTATGGCCAAGCAGCACTTCAACTTATGACAGATACGCTGTAGCAGCAACGTGCAACTTGGTTTTTAAGTGATAAATATCTGTACAGAGCTCGATTCACTAGGAAACACAATTAAAAAGACTTTCATGAAAAACTACCTATGTGGCAAAATTTAGTCCTAAAGCATAAATGTAGCATTTTTTTTTAAAGCCCCTGAGGGAAACATACTTGTCTCCCCCAAGTAAGGTGTACCATTAATGTTCTAGTGATATTGGCTAATAACAGGGTGACCATAGAACTTCTTTTGGAATAAGAAAAGCAAATCACAATAGCTGAAAAGGCCTACAGCATTTTGAAAATAAATACTTACATAAACTTTCTCAGTATACCATTAAGTATTCAAAATTATCTAACAAGTTATTTTCCTTTTAAAATTGACGTAATTTCCAAGGTTTTCTCAGAGCCTAGTCATCTGATGATTGTAATAATGTAAGACTCCCTTTTCTTTTTGGAGCATTGTTATTTTGGCATAATGATACATAGTAATATGATATATATTGCTTTCCCTGTATGCTTTCTTTATTATTTTTGAAATTAGGCCTTAGAAACCAGTTTATGTGATTCTGTTTATATTTTTAGGTTATTAATTTGGCAAAACATTGATATAGACGGGAAATTCTGACAAAGGAAAGAAGAAACGGCCTTCTAGCTTAAGGCTTTTAATTGTAGATCCTTTCTCTCCTCAAACAATGTGTTGTCTTCTGCCTTAATGGCCTTTGCCCAACATGTATATACTAAGGCACTCTCTGGTGAAGTGGTCTGAATCATTAGTGGCATGTGAATTTTTATTATTTGGATTAGTAGCTCAAATGGAATTTCTTTTATAGAAAAATAAAGCCCCCCACCCCAAAATCTTCTGGTAATGGCCATAGGAATTTAATGATTCCATTATGCTCATTATCACTGCCACTGTAAAATACTAGTATACCAGAAGCAAACCAATAGTAGACTGTAACATGAGATCATAATTTCTAGCATAAATCAGTCAGATCAGAAGAGGTTGGAGAGGAATGCAAAGAGTATTCTTGGAATATGTTCAAAATCCCATCATGATCAGTAATGCTCTGATTTACAGCATCTCCTGTCTGCCTGCTTTCTCATTTAAATGACCTGTGTTTCCTTTTTAAATTCAGTGTTGGAAAGATTTCAAATAAGATGTCATTCAACAGGAAGGAAGACATAAACAAAACCCAAATGGGTACTTGACAACCTTAATGCCCAAGCATGTGGGTCAGAGTTCATTAGTTTATTTAATCTGGCCATGCAAATTGGTTTATGCCCAGGGTCTGAAATAAATTGAACTGAGCCTAAAAAAATTGAACAGTGGCTCTAAAAACAAATATCACCTTATTCTCTGGAACATGGAAGTTAATTCTGAGTCTAGGACTTTGCACTCACTGTTCCCTTTGCCTAGAATCCTTTTCCCTAGAATTTCTGATTCTTAATTCAAATATCAACTCAAATCTTGACATCTTTAAGAGATGATCTCTGTACTCCCTCATTCATTTGTTTCTGTTTTACTTTCACAGTATTTCCCACTACCAGAAATTAACATAAGTATTGATTTACTTAATTATTTGTTATTATCAATCCCCCTTTCTTCACCAGAATGTATATTCTATGAACATAAGTATTTTTATCTGTTTTGCTAATCATTGCTTCCCAATGTCCTGAAGAGTGCCTGACATGGAGAAGGCACAAAATAAGTGCGTGTAGAATAAATGAATGAGAAAGAGTGAGTATCTAAAGACAAAATACTCAGTTACTTCCATCCTAGTACATTTGACACTGAGTAAAGCAAAGGGTGAAGTCATCCATTTGGTTTCTATGGAAAAAAAAGGCATCACTTTGAAATAAAATATGATAATGAACAAAGGGCTAAATTTCAGTCAAATAGGTAATATGGATAAAACTTTCTTACTGGAAGCATCCTGGAAGTTATTGTGATCATCTGTGATGCTGGACTTAGCACAGTATCAGTAAGATATTATTGGATGGCTCTCCCAAATTCCAGGACTAGGTTGACTTGAGTGTATTAACAGCTTCATTCAAGGATTATCAATAGTTTACAAAAGGGTTCGTTTTCTTTCCATGCTTAGGTCTCTGGGAGGGAGGAGGCAATACAGCATGGTGTTTAGGTTTCGGACACTAGAATTAATGGTTTATTCATGCTTACTGGGAAAATGGCCTTGTTGTGGTTTACTTTACCTCCCAAATTTCTTTTTCCTCTGTAATCATTCAGTTCTTCCTCATTTCTTAGCCTGATTCATGCACTATAATAAAACAACCATAGACTGGGTGGCTTAAACAAGAAATATTTATTTCAGGTAGTCTTAAGGTTGGAAAATCCAAGATCAAGATGTCAGCATGGTCACATTCAAGGTGAAATTTCTCCTTCTGACTTACAGTCATCTTCTGGCTGTGCCCATATATGGCAAAGAGAGAGAAGATACAGAAGCAAGCTTTCTGGCCTCTTCATCTAAGGGTACTAATCCCATATTGAGGACTATCTCCTCATGATCTCATGTAAACCTAATTACCTCCCAAAGACCCCTTTCCTGATACCATCAAATTGGGTTTTAAGGTCAACATATGAATTTTGGAGGAACACAAACACTCAGTCCACAAAATATCATGAATATGTTATGGACTTACAAAAAATAACATGTGTGAAGTGCTTTAGGCATTTTTTGGTACATTATAAGCACCCTAAAGGTGTTAAGATTGATTATTGAAATACATAGATTATTACCACATTTTGTACAGGATTCATAGAGTTTCTGAAGTAACGTTTAAGTAGAAAGTTTATACATTACATGTGGATTTTACTTCAGTTCAGAAAAAAATACGCTGACCCCTCTGCCACTTTAGGGTCAAAGCAAGGATAGTGAGATGACAAATGGCAAGCCCCATCTCTGGCTGGAGTTGTTTGATTAACTACCTGTGAGCTCAACAGACCACAAAAAGGTTTAAAAGTGGTGATTTTGAAACCAATTCACTAATTTTGGTTAATGATCACCAGCAGAGATGATGTACAACCAAATGCCCTCAGGGAGCCCTGGTAATTTTTCAGTGGATGTTCAGCAATTGACAGGAGGAAAGCATTAGACAAAATTATGTGCAAGTACTACGGCAGTCAGAATCTGCAACTTGAAAGGAAAAAAGTCCTCACATAAATATATTCCCTAAACCAAGTGAGAAAATCAATAAGTATAAGAAGCCATGTATTTCCCTTTGATATTGACACATATGACTAGAGGGAAGTCCAAAGGGCCTCCTAAAGCCTGCAGTTCCTGGAACCAACCTTATAAATATTCAAATAGTATATATAGTTATAATTGAGTTATAAGGACTCAAAGTGGAAAAATAGTAATGACCCCAATTTTGTTTATTTATATATTTGTATTTTTAAAACCTGAAAGTATAGCAGAATGCTAACACAGGGAGTATGATTTTTTAGTGAATATATATGATTTTTATAATAAAAAAATTACAAACATTATTGTAAAATTTTTCATCAACCTCATAGGTCAAGTAAAACAATTTTTGCTTAAAGAATTTTTCATCAGTTGCCTAGAACACCCACTGCTCATTGCATCAAAGGCCCTCCTTAATGTCCATCACCCAGTTACCCCAACCCCCCACCTACCTCGCCTCCAGCAACTCTCAGTTTGTTTCCCATAGTTAGGAGTCTCTTATGGTTTTTCTCCCTCTCTATTTTCACCTTATTTTATTTTTTCTTCCCTTTCCCTATGTTCACCTTTTTGTTTCTTAAATTCCACATATGAGTGAAATCAGATAATATTTGTCTTTCTCTGACTTACTTTGTTTAGCATAATACCCTCTAGTTCCATCTACATTGTTGTAAATGGTGAGATAGCATTTTCTGATGGCTGAGTAATATTCCATCATACATATATATAGTGGTATATATATACCACTAGGTGATGGGCAATAAAGAGGGCACTTGATGTAATGAGCACAAGGTCTTTTATGCAACTGATGAATCACCATAATTTACCTCTGAAACTGATAATATACTATATGTTAGTTAAATAGAATTTAAATTTAAAAAATTAAAAAAATTTTTTCTGTATGGGCATATTGTATCATCAAGCACTGTTTCCGCATCATTGTTATCTGTGATGACCACACCTAGATTGTAAATTCCTAAATAATAAAGGCAAAGGTGAATCCATCTGCCTCCTCATTTCCCAGCTGTATGATATTTGTTCAATTTTATAACCTCTAGTTTCCCAGATTTTCTTATGTATAAAATAGTAATAGTAATACTGCCTACTTCAAAAAGCTGAGTCAAAAGACAATAATAAGATAGCATATTCTATCAGGTCATTTACATGGTAAAAGATTTAGAACTCTTACTAATTCATAGTGAAACTTTAAATGATAGATGATGCTAATAGTGATACTGATGATGATAATGATGATGATGATGATGATGACAGTGATGATTGCCTAGGGATCAATGTCATGGACCCCAAAAACTAGACAAAATTCTGTTCTTTCAAATTATATTTGTGATCTTAAACAAATTATGTAACCATCTTAAGCTTCAGAACACAATCTCATCTACTAGAAGAGAATGATGATGGTTGCCTCTTGGCATCTTGTGAATGTTAAGTGTAAATGTGCATGTATTGTGTGATTAATATGAAATCTAATATGAAATCTTCACATTTGTAACAAAAGAGTACCATCGGAGTTAGTGTAATTCCTACAAGTTAGCACCATGCTGATCCAGTGCTCCTTCTCTTGAGTTGCAAGCTGAGCTTAAGTCTAGTATAATTATGGTAAGATTTATTATTCTAAAATGATCAAAAATTAGGCCACACCAATAGAGGCTTCTTTCCCTAAATATAAATGTAGACTGCACTGTTTGGGGGCAAACATTATACTATTTTGGTGAATTATACCACCATCCTGGAGACTTGGTAATGAACTAACCATTTTGGAGGGAGTTTAAGTATAATTCCAGTGAGAAGTCTGAACTAGAACCAAACTCCCAGAATTTCCAGAAAGCCCACTGCATTGTACCAATCTTGTGACCAAGCCCAGGAGACCTTCTTTTTTTTTTTTTTAAGACTTTATTTATTTATTTAACAGAGAGAAACACAGCTAGAGAGGGAACACAAGCAGGGGGAGTGAAAGAGGGACAAGCAGGAGAGCTGGGAGCCTGATGCGGAGCTTGATTCCAGGACTCTGGGATCATGACCTGAGCCCCAGGCAGTTACTTAACCAACTGAGCCACCCAGGTGCCCCCCCGGAGACCTTCTTAAGGTGCTCCTCTAAGAGGACCACTGAAGTGTCCACAGTACTGAGCAGAACCAAGAGGAGCAAACTTCTCTTCCTGTGGAGACAAATTGGATTTCCCAAGGAAGCGGGAAGGGATACCAAACTGAGGGACTTTGAGAGAAGAATGTATTCTGGAAAAAGAAGAACTTGGGAGAGAAAGACAGTGAGGATAAAGGGAGGCAGACATTCCTTTTTGGAATGACTTCTTGATCGTGATCCTGGCAGTACCCACCCAAGAAATGTGCACTCTTCAATGCTTTAATCATATGTTTAAGTACCTATCATATACTGACAGACATATATAGGAACAATAAAAGACATACATAGAGGCATGTGAGGGTTTTCACTGCCACACTGTTGTAATAGTGGAACAAGGAAATGATTTTCATTTCTATTAGGAGGACAATAGGTAAGCTAAGAAGCTGACAGAAGTCAGCAGACAACAATAACAACAAAAAAAATAAAAGGTATCCAAATCATCAAGGAAGAAGTCACACTTTCATTATTTGCAGATGACCTGATACTCTATGTAGAAAACTCAAAAGACTCCACAAAAAAAATTGCTAGAAATGATATTTGAATACCATAAAGTCACAGGATACAAAATCAATGTATAGAAATCAGTTGCATTTCTGTACACCAATAATGAAGCAGCAAAGAGAAACCAAAGAATTGATCCCATTTACAATTGCACCAAAAACCCATAGGATACATCAGAATAAACCTAACCAAAGAGGTAAATGATCTGTACTCTGAAAACTATAAAACACTCATGAAAGAAATTGAAGATGACACCAAAAAATAGAATCTTTACAAATTTTAAAAATGCATTAACATGAAAAATATCTTAGCAAAAATACAACCATTAAAATCACTTTTGTGAGGAATGATTAATGCTAGGAAAATATATGCATATATAAATAGATAGGTTTATATATATGCAGAAAGGCAATAAACAAAATAATATGATACAGTATAATCCCACTATATATATTTTTAAATGCATAGAAAAAAAGAACCAAGACATAAGACTCCTTAGCAATATTGTTTATGCTGCTTCTGAGTGAGGAGATGTTGATTGATTTCCTGCTCAGAAAGATGCAAACCTCCTCGGTGATGTGAAGGGTAGAGAAGCAATCTTACGGAGGGTGCCAAGAAGGCTCAGCACCCATGTCAACTCTACAAGGCAGTTCTTCTGACCATGATTCTTCCATAAAATGTTGCTGAAGCCAAGACAAAGCTTTATTTTAGTCTGGAGGAGAATCAATATGTTACCACTATCCATAGCTCTTTGGTAGCTTTTGGAGACCATTCCTTCATGGGGGAACTGATTAGACTATGTGGCTCTACCTCTAATTATTGGCTGCATTTTGTGAAAATTAACTGATGTGTCATTAGCAAGGAGAGAAATCCCTTGTCAAGGAAACAGATTGGGGCATGCTCAGTTCAGCCATAGTTGGAGATGACTTCTGGGTGTCAAAATTTCTTTGAATATTTCATCCTTCTCTCCTTGTTTTGTGTCTCAACAAAGTCTAGAAACTTTTGGAGTTTCTTCTGAGTATTCCAACTTAATTACTTTTATTCACATTCATTAACATTTATGCCTTTGCCATCTCTAATAGTCCTTGTTATTAAATCCCTCCAACCCCACTTACCCTCACTCAAAACTCTTGGATCCACCCACAGTAAGGAATAAGATAGAAAGTTAGCCTACACATTTTCATACCAAGAGCATGTTTCACTTTAATAATCAAAAAAAAAAAAAAACTGGTAATACATAAAAAAGGAAACAATCATAAAGTAAAATTCTAAAAAAGTAAGGTGACTGAAAGTTTTCTCTGGAATTAGAAAGAAATGTATTTTTATATATACATAAAATAACAGCAGTCTTTCATACATAGATATGTGAATAATCAAATAGAAATTTAGACATACTTTATTTTAATCATTTTCACTTACATGTCTAACTGAATGTATGTTGAAGTAATCTTTCATTGACAACTTTGACTATCTACATAATTCCCAAGTCTATTAATTATATATAAATAGATTTTTAAAAACTGCTCTTGAAATCAACTTACCTCATTCAAAGATGCCAAAATCAGAGTCCACAGGTTTACACGAATTATTGATCTCTGTGAAATAACCATGGGAAATTCTCCCTGCAGCCAATTAAAATATTTGTTAATAGAATCAGAAAGTCATTGTTTCTGTTCTAAATTCAGTTGAGGAATCAGAGGAAAATTTTTAGCTTTCTTACTATTTTCTTACTTTTTCCAAAAAAAACCTTATTTTTATATCTCTCTTCTGCCCTGTGATCCTTCTTGTAATCATAACATGTTGCAGAAAGCTTTCTTAGCATTTCAGAGCTCATAAGGCAATTTTCAGAAGGAGGAAGAATGTTCTTTGTGGTAACAGTTTCAGAGACATTCTTATCATTTCAACATAGAATTTTAGATAAACTATAAGAATTTTTCTAACTGAATTTCAGTTGTTCACCCTACTTTCTTCCTCCAGTCATATTGCCCAACACCTACTTAAATGTTTGTTATTTTATTTCTAAAAAAATATACATTTCATATTTTGGTGCTTTGTTTTGTGTCTTCAAGTGAAATTAATTCTTGTAAGGACTTGGCAGGTATATAGCTACTTCCTCGCAATTTCCTAAATATTCTGCGTATTCTAGTCCTTATAATAGATTTTTCATATCACTACCCTAAACAGTTCTTCTGAAACTTCTGTATAGATTATGTGTCTATTGGGAGATAAATTCACTGCATTGAGGCAAATACCAGATAATACTCTCTATTTAACATTCTAAAAATGCTTAGGGACATGTTCAATGAAGTTCTATAGAACAGCAGCTGTATATTGCCTATTACGGTAGAGTTTAAAAGCTAATTACATATTCATCCATGCTTAGTTACTGGACCATAGAAATACCTAAATAAGCAATTTGGAGTTATCCAATGCAAAATAGTTGTCTTATTAACACTAATTCGGAGCACAGGAAAAAAATCCTCTCTTAAAACTAAAGCAGAAGCAAACACTTTCTTTTAATGGCTAATAGAACCCAAAGCAGTTAAGCTCCAAAAGCAGCATATTCTCTACTAACTGTTGTCTCTTCTCTTTATCAGAAAATTATACATCAAATCGGAGATTATTGTTAGGAATTTACATACCACCTGTTTTTATCTCCATTAACATTTTCCTTCAAACATTTTCTTTACCTCTTCAATCCTTATATGGAAACATAAATGTTTTTACCTCCCAGACACTTGAAATTAACATAATTAGGAATCCAGATATTCCACCTCCAGTGCTTTCTGGGGAATGTTTTCTACCCGCAGTCAAGAGGGTTCCTAATGCAGCATTGTCATTTCTAAAACAAGGATCTTCTATGTTTCTTTTTGGCTGCCTTTGTTCAAGGAGTTCTGTTGAGTGTACCATGGTCTAAACACAAAGCTCACTCCCCACTCATTATGTCTGACTATTAGCTCTGATTGGACAGAATCCTATCACTTTAAATTAGTGGTTGTGCAATTTCCAGTCCAAGGTCCTGAGTTCAAATGCTTCCCTGATATCTCTCAAACACGCAAATAATAAATAATAATAAAACACGAAGATTAGAAGAAATAGTCATAGCAAACTGTCTTTGATGCAGTAACTATGAACATGAAGAAAAGGGAAAGTCCAAGTACAATGAAAGGAGGGGAAGATTATCTTAATGTCCCGGTTTTGCCATTCACCAGCGCCACTGCAAAAGCTCACGGACTTCAGCAGCACACCGAAACTCTCTGGACCTCAGTGACTCATTTTTATTATATCTTAAAGAAGGACCACGTCTATAACAGATTAGGAATTTTTAAAAAATGGTCCTAGGTTATTATTTCAGAAACACAATATTATCAACTTTATCATCAAGTTTCTTTGAGCAACCTACTTGTTTTCATCCTACCCACTAACTAATAGGGCTGAAAATCAATGCTCAGGATTAAATTGAACTCGAGAAAAAGATTTCTGCAGAGACCCATAGTCACTCTACTGCAAAACCACGCATAGATACTCAGTTCTCTTAAGCAGCAAAGAGAGCTAATCAGTGGGAGAAATGACAGAGGGCACAGAATGTTCCTGTTCATGTCCCCTCACATTGGTTGTTGGTATCTACTTCTGGAGTCATCTCATCCTGAATATCAAACAGGCAGAAAACTGAGCAAAAGTTAATAACATTAAGCTGAGTAGCAAACATAACCTCACTGCAAAAAGAATATATCTTTTCCACTCTTTAAGACTAATCTTCCTCAAAAGCCCCTGAAGCCTGGGTTGTAAAGGAGGAAGACTGCATTTAATCAGTCCAATATAGCCTGCTGCAATAATTTAATGCTTTCAAATAAAATATGCAGCCACTCAGATTTCACATCTCCTTTTCTCCTGGTGGTTGTGGCTTATGCGAGCTCAAAAGTAAAGGAAATCTCAAGTCCTCCTGTTGTCTTCTGATTCCTTTTGGTTTCCATGGTGATGTTTTGTTCCCTTGGTTGCCACACATCTGTTGGGAGACAGCCAGCAGCCCTGTCAACTCCCTGTTTTCTTGTCACCGTAAGAACCTGAAAGTCAGATCCTGGCAAACGTGGCTTAGCTGCGTTCCTGGTCCTAGACCTTACTTTAAACCCTAGCAGTTCTAAGGAAATCAATATTTTTTACATTTGTAACTCATTCTTAACACATCAGTGTGTGAAGGTACAGAGCTCTGCCCCAAGAGAATAGAGAAAACCTTCTCCTTATATGAAAAAGCCTGTGGGTGTATTGTCAAGTATTGCAAAACCTGTGTTGAATGTTTTTCAATCTCACTGTGGCAATTTATTCCCACTCTTGTGCCCCCCCCCCGTCCCTTCAGAGGGAGGGGTGCCTTAGGCTCACCAAGGAAAATGGCAAATAGCAGAAAGGTGAAAGAGCAAATCCCATTGATATTTTACTTAAAAATACAAAAGTAATTGAAAGGCCTGAATTAAATGCAATGCATTTCACCCCTCTTTTTCAGTTCACTTAGTAGTCAGTTCAAGAAAGGAAAAGGGGAAGGAGAAGAGACCGAATGGTTCCCTGGGGCCCAGTGAAAAAGGGTAAAAGACCGCCAAAAGCAGGAGCTGGTGAGGGAGTGGATGCATGTGTGGCCAGGACAGTAAGTCACCCAGAGCACCCTAATTTGGGATTGTCAAATCCAACCAAATTTCTCTGTATCCCTAAGATTGTTTTTCAAACCATTTGTGACAATCACTGATCTGTAAAGTGGTAAAACAAACAAAACAACTGCAATCTAAAGGTGATTCTGCCTGCTTGATTTTTTAAAAAATATTTTATTTATTTATTTGACAGAAAGAGAGACCACAAGTAGGCAGAGAGGCAGGCAGAGAGAGAGGAGGAAGCAGGCTCCCTGCTGAGCGGAGAGCCCAATGCAGACCTCGATCCCAGGACCCTGAGATCATGACCTGAGCTGAAGGCAGAGGCTTTAACCCACTGAGCCACCCAGGCACCCCTGCCTGCTTGATTTTCTAGAAAGCTGGGTAGTGAATATAATGAGAACCATCTTAATCAGCCTCAAATGTCTTCTTTGCCTCTGTCTGTCAACCTCTGGCTGACCCTTGCATTCTTTCACAGGCTGTCCTATTATTGGTTGCAGAAATCATAATATGAGTGTATATATATGTACACTCATATATATACACTCATATATATGTACACTCATATCTCATAATATGAGTGTACATATATATATAAACATCATTCTCTTTATCTATTGAACATTGTATGTGGCTTTACTTTTCTTGAATGAATTGTGACTGTAGCATTAAAAAGCACTTGCTGAATTCTTTATTATCTTTTATTTTCTCTAGATTTCCTCTGTGCCTATCTTTACCACAAGGTCTCATCAGTATGTTTTTTAATACCTTTTTTTAAGATCCTGTCAACATATGTTTAAAGAGGAAAACCTGTATTGTATCTTTTTATTTTCTAGATGTACATTTAGGTTTATTTTGTTTCCTTTATACTAAGCTTCCACTCCTAGGTAATAAATGTCCTAAACGTGTCCCAACCTGTCCCAAGCCCCTCTCATGTAACTGTTCTTTTAGAAGCATCAGTGCAACATTTTCAGCCCCAGTGATAGATTTTTTTTCTCCCCTGGGAGTGCAGTAATGAAACACTATAGAATGAGTGGCTTATACACCAAAAATTTATTGTCTACAGTTCTGGAGGCTAGAAGTACAAGATCAAGTTGTGGCTAAGATTTGTTCCTATCCAATCTCTTCTCCCTTATAATGAGGCACCGGTCATATTGGGTTAACACCCACCCTAATGACATCATTTTAACTGATTACATCTGCACCAACTCTTGTTTTCAAATAAGGTCACATTGTGAGGTTTGGAGGTTAGGATGTCAATCTATGAATTTGGAGGGACACAGTTCAATGCATAATTATCACTGGGTATTTGAAGGAGACACATAGTTGGATGATTCAGGCCTTCCCCTCCAAGATTATTTTCAGGAAGAGTTCTTTGCAGCATGTCCTCTTGCTTCTAAGCCTTTGTGGGATTCCTGTACTAAACCCAGTTCTTGAAAAGAAAGGGGGTTTTCATCTTCAAAATCTCAAATTCCTTCTTCAAGGTATCTGAACATAGAGGCTGGGTAATTACACAATCACCCTCTTATTTAGACTATTCCTAAGCCAAATGCCTCCTTGAGAGGCATTCCTTTCCCTATTTATAGACCGAACAGTGTCTGGAGTGCTTCTGACCAGAAGGTTCCTCTGGCCAGAAGGAAAGGGGAATCCCAGGAGAATGAGTGAGTGCCAGCTAATGCGAGATTCAAGAGCACAGTCCCCAGCCCAGGGTCCAGGGCAGAATGGGCACTCAGTGTTTATGGAATGATCGGGTTGACTGAATGATGGCTGTGAGTGGGCTAAGCACATATGAAATGCAGATCCACGAAGGAAAAATGAGAGGTTCTCTTGTAAAGAATAGAATATATACATAGAGAGAGGTCTGCTGTGGTCTTTTGTGTTCACCCTGCCATGACAGACTGTCTGGGAGCTGTGCTATTGCATCTTAGACTTCTATAGAAACCGCTTAGTCCTATGTTTACATTTTACAAATAAGAAAATAAAGGGCCAGAGAGGCTGAAACACATGGACTCTCTTACTATTAGCAAAAAGATCAATACTAAAATCTAAGCCTCTCAAAACCCCATCAATTCTATACCAGCAAGTGTCCAGATTTTTTCTCCCTCTTCCACCTAGGTAAAGTTGCACTGTGACGGATACCATTTGGGGCTATGTCACGGCAAAAACTCTCTCTCCTTAACCAAATTTTATATTCTGAGCCATCTCCTAGACCCTGGCAATTGGGCTGCCCTGTTCATCTTCACGTTGCCTGCTCTTAGAAAGAATCCTCCCTAGTTGGCTTAGCCAGAATCTTCATCCTTGATATCTGATTACTATTGATACCTGATCAAATTCTTCATCTCCATCATCCCCTATGTTATATCTAATCACTCTGGCAGCCTTCAGCAAGAATCCTGTTAAGTCTATTTAACCAGAATCTCCCTTTTACCTCTAATGTCTGCCCCAAGTAATTTTCTGTCCACCCTGCTCCTTGGCTAGAAATCTTCATTTGTCCATGCAGTATTAGGGATTGAGCCCAGTTATAGAGTGAAGTCTCTTTTCCTTTATTGCAATAGTTCCTGATTAAAATCTTCTTCTACCATTTTAACTACTATCCATCTCTGGTTTTGACAGCTCTCTGGGTTTCCTAATGTCCTCAAATAAAAGTTATTATTTTTTCCACAAGTGAATATGCATATATACTTTTTTATTCTTAGAAACACCAGTACATGGGGCGCCTGGGTGGCTCAGTTGGTTAAGCGACTGCCTTCGGCTCAGGTCATGATCCCGGAGACCGGGGATCGAGTCCCACATCAGGCTTCCTGCTCTGCGGGAAGCCTGCTTCTCCCTCTCTCACTCCCCCTGCTTGTGTTCCCTCTCTGGCTGTGTTTCTCTCTGTCAAATAAATAAAATCTTAAAAAGAAAAAAAAGAAACACCAGTACCACCTACAATAAACTTAATTACAAAGCATCTAACTTAACTGGTCAAGTTTATGCTACCAGCATATGAGGCTCTGTAGCCTCTCTTCTTACAATGTAGTTAGGGCTTTTATTCTCTGGTAGTTTAGATTTTAGAATTTATTAAAAGTAGGAACTACATACTACTTATCATTGTTATCAAAGCCTGACCCATTCTGAGCCCTGAATAAAAATTAGTTGTTAATATAATTAAAGTATAGATCAATGGATGTATAAATGAATATATACATGAATAATGTTTCTGTTCTTGACTTCAATACCAACATGCCAATTGAACTGTAGTTATTGTTGTAAGGACCTATTTAGAAGTCCAGGCCACCATCTTGCTTACTCAGAAAAACAGCTCCAGGAGAAATGGGCAAAAGGCCCTGGGAAAACAAAGGTGAGCCAGGTTGGGGGAGATGCACAATCAGGTAACCCTCCTTAACCTCTCATCCTGGGAAGTATGGAGAAGCAAATTAAGAATGGGCAGCCAGTTTCCGGGACCTAGGGACTTAGGACCAGGTGGGAACGCCCAATCAGTTAATCCCCTTAACCTCGAGACCCTGACCAATGGAGAACCCCTGGTAAACCACTCTGTGGGGAATAAGTGTATTCATCATCACAGCAGAGTGAAAGAATTAACTCAGGCAAGTTACATGAGTTGGTCAGTTTGGGATATGGTTTTCCCCTATAAAAGGTAGCCTGTAAGAATAGGTGGGGCCTATTTTCTCTCTTTTGGGAAGCAACCCTGGCCAGCCAGGGCCCTGGCTGGTCAGCAAAATTCTGCTTCCTTTCGCTTTTGTATCAGCCTCGTTCCTTTGATCACGGACCCTAATAATTGTAACTTTTTATTCAATATCCAAACTACTTCAGAGCGAATACATGCTACCACATTTATTTAAAGAAGGTGGGTTTTAGAAGAAGATTAATACAAACATGCCTTAGCCAATTAGCATGCATCCAGAATGGCACATTTTGTCTAGCAGATTTCAGCAGCTATTTTATTTGATTCCTTGATTTCTTGGCTTTGTCAATAATTCTGTAATCATGAGGTTTAGGCACTTTGGTTTCACTCTCTTTACAAAGGACAAACCCTATATAATGACTACTGGAGTTGCAGTAGATGTACTAAGCATTTGTCTTCATGTTCTAACTTAAGGGATGTTACCCTGCTTCCCCAGTACCTTGATTGCTGGAAAATACCTTCATTTGAATTTAAATGCCTCAGCTAAAAGCCCTCTGAGGAGAATACAGTACATAATCAAAAAATGGGACACAATGTAGATAAGGTTCTGATTTAATGGAGAGGACAAGGACACTGCTCTAATGAGAAGTATTGGGTGGGTCATTGCAGTGGGTTTAAGCATGCACGGGCTGCCACAAGATATGGGGTGCCTAGAGAGGGCAGTGCCATGCAAAGATAGGGATAGTGTGAAAAAAAAAGACTGGTTGGAGAAAGACTATTTTATACTTTCCTCAAACATAACCTGGAAGCTACTAGTTTTTCCATGTGCTAGTGAATAACAAGAACACTTATTTTAATCTCTGAAGCAACTTTGTAAAAGGTTTTCAAAAAGTCCCTTGCATTATTAATGCAGAGAGCAATTGTTTCACAAAATAGCATACACTAACCTAATTTATGTCATTTTCATATTCTCTCCCCCTTACCCAAAGAGAGAAAATGCAGGTATCCATCTCAGATCTATAAAACCATAATAAAAAAAAGGGACAAATGACTTTATTGTTGTTTCCATTAGGGCTGCTGTCCTATTTCTATTTGTCCTACTCTGATTTTCTACCCTAGCATTCATGGATAAGAAGGGAGGCAAAATAAGTTCTATCCTCAAATATAACTGTGGCCACAATCAATAATGGATTCTGACCATTTCCAAAAGTCAGGCTTTGGTGGGGGCAGAGGAAGTACAGCCTTTGAATAAAAAGACTAAGTTAAAATTCAATTTTTTTCTACTATCTCCACAGGCAAACTCACTTTGAACTTCTAACAATGGAAGTTGAGCTACTTCATTTATCCTGTCTCCTAGTCTCACTCTGATAGCTGGCCCTGCAACAAGGATGTGCTTCCTCCCTCACCTGGTGTTTGCTCCCTCTTCTAAGCCTCAAAATCAGGAGGTGCTCTCTGGGTCCTTCTCAGTCTCTATCATTGTCTCTTGACCTTTGCTCTCACCATCCTTTTCCCCTCCTTGTCGCTCTCATCTATAGACCTCACTTAACACTCCTCACACAGCGGACTCCTACTCTTGTACCTGATGTAGATTTCTTGTCTATTTCATGTTCTACCATAACCCTGGGAGAATTCAGCACCTGGTGCCAACCATCTGACTCCCTGGCTTCTCAGTTCCTCCAAGGCCTCATAGCCAATGACCTAGACCTCTACTCTACTACAGCTGCCTCCTCCTGGGGTCTCAACCTGGTAAAATTTTCCTTACCTATAACCACTCTAATTCCAAAATATCTTGCTTTGAAATCATAACGTTTTCAATGCCAGCTCTTTAATAAATTATTTCTTTTATGACCCTCTAGCATTCAACTTTTTCCTCATCCAGAAGTTATATATGGAATACTGCTTGAGCAAATGAATAAGTGAGAAAAGAACCCTATGAAACGAAGATGAAAATGCCAATAACCCAATTATAATAACATTACTGCTATTGAATAGGAAGACTTAAATCTTGTGGAAAGTCTGGTCCTGAGCAGCTGTGCTGTGCTTGTATATCCAGACAGAAGCCATACATGTTGCCTCCCAATGTCATCACTAAATACCTGACAACGTAGAGTGGGTAAGGGTGGGGACAGAAGGCACAGAGAGGATCAGGAAGAGATCTCATATCACATTAACATGGTAGTAGAATTTTTTATTTGAAACTTGAAAACACACCTTCAAATATGGCATTTAATACCTGAGGAGAAAAAAAAGTATGGATGGATGGATGGATGGATGGCAGATGGAATGAACTTCTGCCCTTTAATTTTCCCTTACTTTTTTTCTTCCCAGTGAAGTTGAGGTGCCTAAATCTTTTCCTTTGACAGCGGATTAAAAGGTACCTCTAACATGTAGATTTAACTTACCTGGAGCTATAGGAATCCTCTAAGTGTCCAAAACATTCCCTTTATGAAATAAGCACATAAGCACATATTGTAATGAATAACTTCAAGCTCTATCTTAGTTCTACTCTGGGAGGTCCATAAACTTGGTTGACTGGGCTTACAGTCATTTGCACAGTGTTTTAACCTGAATCCTTTTCCTTCATTTCAGGAAAAAAAAAATCCATCTATCTAAATTTCATGAAACTGTCGAAGACTTCAAAATCAGATAAAGCCACTTCCAGTGTGAAGATTTGCTTGACTTTTTCTCTGTCACTCTTCAAGATATTCCTGAAGTCTGTTATAGACTTTAAACAACATTGTCATGATGCTCTAATGGTGTCACCAGTCTCCTGAGAAACTGTGAGTTAGTTTCTCAAGGAGAGAAGATACATGTTTTCTCTATAATGCAATGACTAAATGTAAGGTAGTACTCAATAACATTTATGAACATCTGTATGAATTAATAGCTAAGACTATACAGTATGGTATAGTTAATTAATTAATTATAGTTAGTTAAATTAAGTCAATGAGTATTTATGCAGCACCCACTCTATGCCACTTATTATTTGAGGTGTTGGCAATATATGAGTGAACAAAGAAAATTAAAATCCCTGCATAGACCCCATAATTTTTGCACCTTATAAGAGGAAGGTATGGCAGCCATGTAGGAGGGCCAATCAGATGTCCCTTCAAAGTGAGCTTACTGCAATACCTGCCATAATAAGCTACTCTGTTCATAGGCTGTTCTTAGCCAACGACTGGACCCAGAGTGGGAATTAGAGATGGGCCATCCCAGTCCATAGGGGACTACCTTAACAATTAATCTAGTCTCTGAGGTTCCCTATTGGTCATCCTGGCCAGCTATGTTGCAGACTGACGTTTTCCTACCCAGTTCTTCCTAATTTCTCTCCTTTCTAGGATGTCAGACCTAGAAGTATTATGGTCTGAAGACTATCCATACCTATTCTACTCCTTTTCCCTTTAGTTTGAGATGTTTCCCCCCAATAAGTTTCTTCTAATTCTAATTCCATCTTGGAGTTTGATTGCCAGAGGCACAGGCTGGTATAGAAGCCCAGCAAAGATCTTCTCATCTTTATCCTTTAAGCATAAAATAGATTTTTGCACTTATTTGTCTGCCCTGCCCAAGATATACTTACTGCTACTTTGTCCTCATTCAAGGGTTTTTAGAAGTACATGTGAGAAGAAAAGTGTTCCCCATATGATTGTCAACAATCATGCAGATGCATTTTAGGAAGCAAAATCATTAGTTCTAGATAATCTGTTGCTGACACAGGCTAGAACCAATTCTATGCCTCTCTTCCTAACTTCACATTCAGTCACATCAAGATGGTTGCTGACAATCAGCCCTAGTGGAAGAATTTACAGCACATAAATTCTCAAATTCTATAAATTCAGTTTGTTTTCATTTTGTGTGTTCTGTTTTTTACAGAAAACTAGTTTACTAGCCCATCACAGTTCCCAGAACTTATATTCAGGCATGCCTAACCAACAGTTGAAAAATAAGAGTATATACTTTGAAAAGAGAGCAAGGACAGATCCAAGCAAAATTTTGCAAAATGTTCTTGAAAATAAACTCAAGTTGATTCTTGGTGTAAACAGTTTAATAGTCTCTGTTTGTTCCTGCTTTAAACACTCATGTGACCTGTATTTTTATGCCTCTTCTTCTATCCACACATCTACCCCTGACAGTATCCTCACTAGCCATCTTTGGAAGCAGCCCACTACTATTTTGTCCCTTTTACCTTACATTAATATGGAGGCTCCACTGCTTATTCTGAGAATATGTTGTCCAAAGAAAATGTTTTTTGTTTAGTTTTTGCAGTTAAATGTGTCCCCAATTTACACTTCGATATACAAAATGCTGAAATACATAAATATTTCAAAATATTTGTGTTGATTTATTAATTAAATTAATTAATTAGTTAATTAATTAAAATATTAGTTTTTATTTATTTATTTGACAGAGAGAGATATCACAAGTAGACAGAGAGGCAGGCAGAAAAAGAGGGGGGAGCAGGCTCCCCACTGAGCAGAGTCTGATGTGGGGCTCGATCCCAGGACCCTGAGATCATGACCCAAGCCGAAGGCAGAGGCTTAACCCTCTGAGTCACCTAGGTGCCCCTAAAATATTAGTGTTACTAAATACTCAAAATATGTCATTCCTGACATCTGTGTAATTAATGAATGTTAATTAACTAATGTTCATTGCTGTTCAAAACTTCTTTCCTATGATTACTTGTGACTTTTCATGATTTTTCATGGTTTTAAATTTTTTTCTCTCATGTATTTATTCCCCCCTCCCCCAGGGCTGTACTTGATATCCTCTTTTTCATGGTTTTTCCCTATCATGAAATGTACTCTGGTGGCCCCCTCTAGAATTTTTTGCTTCTTTTTCTTCCTTTTGAATTAGTAATATCAAGAGGTACAAAAGACTTTTCATGATTTTTCATGGTTTTAAATTTTTTTCTCTCATGTATTTATTCCCCCCTCCCCCAGGGCTGTACTTGATATCCTCTTTTTCATGGTTTTTCCCTATCATGAAATGTACTCTGGTGGCCCCCTCTAGAATTTTTTGCTTCTTTTTCTTCCTTTTGAATTAGTTGTTATTTTTTTTTTATATTTTAAAAATAAAGCATCTTGTCATTCACCCTTATGAAACCATTTAAGGAATATTGTTTTATTATTTTCTGTGGCCATAATAAAATAACTCTAGAAATGATAATAAGAAAAGGTAATATACTTCTTTCATAATCTTTATGAATGCATTTAATAGAAGGCGTTTTTGGCAAGATACCTGTCAACTTCCTTGAAAGAACAGAAGAACCCACTCTATCTTTTAATGGTACTAAGAAAATAGAAATAATATTAAGAAGTACATGTTTTCAACAAAGCATAATATTTTTTGGTATGTTCATTCAGAAGAATCCAAACAAAGCATTAAATAAACAGAGAACAAATGTGTGATCCATATGACTCCACTCCCTTGTTCCCACACCCAAGGTAAACATCATTTATTGTCATCATCATTCTTTCCACTGAGCAAAGAGGAGGCTTATAATCCTTCTTTTCATGATTAGAATGTGATGTAAGATAAAAATATCTTTTTACAAAGGTCCTTATTTTTTAAATGTGTTTTATAATACTTAAATATCCTGGCATGCTTGAAATCCTTCTTGAATTAGATGATATTCTAGGAACTAAGATATTTTTCAATTTTTCCAAGTTCCTAGAGACCCTAAAATATCCTGTGTTTTATAGATGTCAAGTAATTTTCTCTTTTCTTGCTGGCTTTCTTCTTGTTCTATTCCTAATATTAAAATATAAATGTGACTTCAACTAAAACAAAATTGAAATTTGAATTAGAGATGCCTCATACCACCAGCTATTTAAGAACACTTTCAGAATGTGCTTGAAATAGTAATATCAAGAGGTACAAAAGAAGTTGCCCAATTATTTAGTATCATCAACTCAAGTGCTATAAAAACATCTGGTTAATAAGGCATATTGACAAATGATAGCTCTGGCTTCATGTGTGAAGAAAAGCTTCTTGTTATTTGACTCTGAAGTTTGTCCTGAAAGAATAAGTTCATAAATGAATTTCACCAAAAGCTAATATTCTGACATATCCTCCAACAATAGATCCAATCATCGGAGTATTTAATCAGCTTTTTTCATGTCATAAAAAAACAAAAATTCTTAATTCTTGCTCCTGTTCTGCTGTGATAAGTAACACCAATGATGTCAACATAATTACTAGAGATTTTATGAAATAAAATAGGGAAACAAGAGAGTCTGAGAGAAATTTGAAGGTGCTGTGATTCTGGCTTTGAAAAAGGTAGAAAAGGATACCAGCCAAGAAATGTAGTTGGCCGATAGCATCTGAAATAGGCAAAAGAATTGGTTAACCCCTAGAACCTCCAGAAGGAACATAGCCCTGCCAACATCCTTATTTTAACCCATTAAAGTCCACTTCAGACTTCTGACCTCCAGAGCCATGAGATGATAAATTTGTACTGTTTAAAGGTATTGTGATCATGTACCTTACTACTTAGTTTGTGGCGAACAGTCAACAATTGGAAACTAATACATCTTTTTATACATTCCTGAGAAAGGAGAGATAAAAGTTATTAATTCTATGAAATCCTTTACCTGAACCAAAGAATGCAGCCCTTAAAAATATCCTGGGTTATTTCTATTCCCCCTCAACATGCTGTTATGGTCCTGAGAAATTATTGCTTGCAAAAAGTACATTGTTCTTCATGACTTCAAGAAAAAGCTTCTGTGAAAGCTGGAAGATAACACTCTTAAGACAAAGCAAATTATTCCAATTGTGAGCAAAAGAGAAAAAAGGAGCACAGAGTTTAAATTTCCAAGGACAGAACATGTTCTTAATAATGACTCCATTGTCACTTTTAAAACAGTGTTTGCTCTAGTTTCTTGTTTATAACTTGAAAGTGTTTTGTAGCTCAACAGTGAGGGTGCTCCACATGAATTTCTATGCACAACAAAACCAACATTAGCATATATTCTCAAACAGACTGCTCTTCTAACCCACTCAGAAATCAAATGCGCTTTTGTGATAATAATGAATATGTGAAGCACTTTAAAACTCACTGTATGTTAAAGGCTAAGATGTTACAGACATATATTTTAAAAGCCTAATGTGCTAATCCATACTAATAACATGCAGTTTAGCATTAAGGGAGATGTGTTTCAGGACAGAGAGTATTCCCAAATTCCTTCAAGTGTGATTTGAAAGGTATCACAAAGGTTCCCATCCTTAAATATATCCCCAGGCCAGCACAGCATAGTTCTGAAGATATACAATAGAGAAACTTAAGACTATATATTGCCAAGAGATCTATTCAAAACAAAAATAATTTTTGTAATAGCATATTTACTCAACTACTCATTCACAAAAGCTTTATTGTGCAGCAAAAATATAGTTAAAGAAAGTGCAGATATTAGAGTCCACAATTTGGGGTTAAAATTCAGGTTTAACTTCTTATGAGCTTCTTTTGAACTACTTATGAATATCCTAGCTCTCCCTCTAAACTCCAGTTTCTTCATTTGTGAAATAAGTATAAAATCCACCTTCTATAGAAAGCAGTATTATCTAATGGTTAGAGAGTAGATACTCATGTACTGTCCGGTACAAAATTTTGACTTGCCCACTCACTCTATGACTGTGAGCTAGTAATTCAGGAACCTGGGTGAATGAGACTTTGCCTCTGCTTTCTCATCTATGATATAGTGCCTACCTGGTAGAGTTTTTGGTAAAATAGCATATGACATATGTTAGCACATTGTACATGCTCGATCTCAGTTACCTACTTTAATATGGTTATGAATGTAAAGAATGGGTGAGATCATGTGCAAAAAATACTTCACACTCAGTATCATTCAGATTCATTTATTGAGGAATTTTATGTAAGTATGTTATAGATACATGTAACATATATAGTATATTTGTACAACACATTTCCTCAATTTTAAAACATACCCTTTTCATATTATTGCATTCCAAATATTGGAATAAATCTGACCATTGACTTTTGTGTTCAGCACCATGTTTTTTCTCCCCCAAAAAAACCTAATATAAAATTTGCAAGTATTTAATATTAGGAGGAAATAATATATATATAGATGCTTTATGTGTGTATGCATGTAGTGGTTACAAATTTCCTTATTCACCTTTGTTTCCCAAGGACCAGCACAGTGTATACCCTAGTATTTGTTCAATGGATGTGCATTACGCTGTAAATAAATAACTTGTGCACATCTTCAGATTTAACATGGGCTCCACTTTCCACTGCATTCATGCCCATGTTTTGGTCCAACTAAAAACATTTTTGTGAGTAGGTTGCTCCTAAATATAATATCACCTTCGCCTTTGTAGTAAATACAAATCTCATCATATTTGAAAAAGTTTCTATTCTAAAACCCAGGTTCCAACATAGATGGAACTCAAGGGGATTATGCTAAGTGAAGTAAGTCAAGTAGAGAAAGACAATCATCATATGGTTCCACTCATATGTGGAACATAAGCAATAGTGCAGAGAATCATAGGGGAAAGGAAGGAAAACTGAATGGGAAGAAATCAGAGAGGGAGACAAACCATGAGAGACTGTGGACTCCTCCTGGAAACAAACTGAGGGTTTCAGAGAAGAAGGGGGTTGGAGGATGAGCTAACCAGGTGATGGGCATTAAGGAGGGCATGTGTTGTGATGAGCACTGGGTGTTATACACAACTAATAAATCATTGAATACTACATCACAAACTACTTATGTACTATACAGTGGCTAACTGAACATAATAAAGAATAAATACATAAAAAAATTAAAAGACATTGATAAAATTACTTTTAACAGGAAAAAAACCAACAACCCAGGTTCCTGCTGGTCTGTCTACTTGGGACCTCCTACAATTCATCACCTTTCAGTTTCCATTCGGCACCCCAGTTCCTGCTCCAACAGTCCTGTTTCGTTTACCCATTTCTCCCCATCTCCTTTCTGGCAGAGCACAGGCAGCCAGAGGCTAGGCAATCAGGATCAAGGAGCATGGCCTTGTGAGCCAGTGTGGGCAGGGTCTGCACTTTTCTCTATTTTTGCCCTCCTGAATGGGAACCACTTTTTACCCATCCTTGTACTTTGAAGGCACAGTACAGTGCCTGACCCATAGCGTGTAATGCTGATCAATTTAATTATTAAACTGGACTAAGTGACAAATTATTCACTTGTGCTCAGTTTATTATTTGAGTATTTATTTAAAACTATGAGCTAGTTACTAGGGGAAAAATGAATAAAATTTATTTCCTTACACAGAGACTCGCAATGAGTGGGAAGACATATTTATTACCTAATAATTATAACAACAAGAAAGCACTCAATATGTTTATGTATAAACTTTATGAAAGCAGATAAGATGCTGTGATTTACTAACTCTTTTTGGGTAAGTGGAGAAGTGAAAATGCGGTCGGATTTGAAGGATGACTGTGTATTTAAGAGGAAAGAATCAGCCAAGGGAATTACCATATGACTCAGCAATTCCACTCCACTTGTATATCCAAGGGAAATGAAACATATGTCCACATCAAAATTTATGTACACGAATGTCACAGCAGCATTAGTCATAAGAGCCACAAAATGGAAACCACTCAAATGCCCATTAACTGATAAATGGATAAATAAAATGTGGCATATACACATGATGGAATATTCATCCATAAAAAGTACTGATATGTGCTACAATGTGAAAGAACTTTGAAAGCAGTATGCTAAGAGCAAGAAACCATATTCCGATTATTTAAAGAACACTTCTATAATATATTTATATGAAATGTCCAAAAAGGCAAAGCTATGGGGACCGAAAGTATATTAGTGGTTGACTGGGGCTGGCGGTGGGATACTGGTGAAAAATGAAGAGTGATTTTTAATGGGAACAGGGTTTCTTCGGGGTGTGATGAGATTTTTCTATAATTGTGGAGATGGATGCATAGTTCTGTGAATATACTAAAAACCATTCAACTGTGTACCTCAAATGGATAGGAAGTAAATTATATCACAATACAACTATTACACAAAAAAAGGAACAAAAAGCAACAAGCAACCCAAACATTTATTTTGTTTCCATATGAAATTGTTACCACTAACATGTTTAGTCATTATATTGCAAAATAAATATTCTTAAAATAAATGAAAAAAGTGCTATGGCAGAGAGGAAGGAGAGAAAGCAGAGAGAGGAGACAATCAATAGACTGAGATCTTTGAAAACTGTGAGCAGGTGGAATGCCAGAGTGACAGAGCAGATATCTACCCAGCATTTCATTCACTCACCTGTGCCACAACAATAATCCTAAAATAAAATACAAGAAATAAATTGGCAATCTTAGCATGAAGGCATACTGTGAATAAAACTCTAGGAAATAGAATGCCAGTTTCATAATAATTTTAACATTGTCCTGTGCATGAAAAAAAATTAATTACTAATATCTCAAAAATACTTTCCATGAATACAATGCATTCCATTTATATGGTTCCATGTTCCATGCAAACTTAACTTTTGTAAAAAGTGTAAATTCCCTTTTTTAAGGAAGTCCAAGCTAAGAAGATAATCTTTTACAATAAAGTAAAGGAGATGGAAAATAATAAATAATGAATTTTTAAAATAAGAGCAAATGCATGAAGTCACAAATAATATTGAAATATTAATAACTAATACTTCTGAGGGACTATATGTCCAACTCTGTTCTTTTTTTTAACAATTTTATTTACTTGTTTGACAGAGAAAGAGAGAACACAAGCAGGGAGACTGGCAAAGGGACAGGGAGAAACTGAGCAGGGAGCCCAATGTGGGACTTGATCCCAGGACCCTGATATTATGACCTGAGCCAAAGGCAGCACTTAACCTACTGAGCCACCCAGATGCTCCTGTCAAACTCTGTTCTAAAATGCACACACACGCACGTGCGCACACACACACACACACACACACACACACACACATACTTTCATTTAATACTCCTAAAATCCTATGAGTTAGATTCTATATTCCCAATTCACATGAGTTAAGATGAGGGTGGAAGAGTGGGGTAGTCCAGCAACATTTACAAAGGAAGTGAATGTGAAAGGGGAGATTCCCACCCAAGCAGCCATGCTCTGTATGTAACACTGGATAAATTGCAGAGATATGTTCAGGAAGTATCAGCTGGTCTTTGTGGCTGAAATGAATACAGGCTCTATAGTGAGCAGTGTTGGTGATGAAGCTAGAATGGCAGGCTGGGACGAGTTTGTGGAATCATCAGCTATTGAGACCACATTAGGAATGGCCAGCTGGGTAGTTGTTCATGCACTTAATATATGGGACTGTGAAAGAGCACTGGGTGTTAGTAACTTCTTAGAAAGTAATGATATACAGACAAACATATTTAGTGGGATTCTTCTCAGGAAAAAAAAGTCTGAATGTGTTAGAGAAAATTCATTAGCTGCTTGAGAAAGGGATGATACCCCAGAGGAATATTTTGAAACAACAATAAATGGCTCATAACTGCCTTTTTTACTGAGATAAAATTAACAAAAAACAAAGTGCATGCATGTTATATGTTCAGTTGGATATATTTTGAAAGCTGTGTATGTCTGTGAAATCATCTCCCACAATAAGATAAAGAGTATCTCCATCTTCAAGAGAGTTCCGTGTGCCTCTTCTAGTTAATTCTGTCTTACACTATCTGTCCTTTCACTACAGATTAGTTGTGCCTGCATTTGGGTTTGATATAAAGAAATGGATACAATATGTACATATTTTTGTGCCTAGTTTCTTTCACTTAATGTACGTTTGTTGAGAGTCATCCATGTTACTTTGTTCTTTTTACTGAGTAGTATTCCATTGTGTGAAATGTATGGCAATTCGTTTATTCTTTTTTCTGCTGAGATATAATAGGACTTTATTTTCCAGTTTGGGAGAATTATAAGTAAGAAGGTTACAAATATTTTTGTACAATTATTTTTTGTGAACATACGGTTTCATTTTCTTGGGCAAATGCATAGTAGTGAAATTGTTACATCATCAGAGTATTCTGGGGGTATTCTAATTCTCTCTTTAGAAAATTTGGTCTGGTTAGTAATAGGATTTTCTTTCTTTTTTTCTTTCTTCTTTTCTTTCTTTCTTTCTTCTTCTTCTTCTTCTTCTTCTTCTTCTTCTTCTTCTTCTTCTTCTTCTTTTCTTCTTTCTTCTTCTTCTTTTTAACTTATTTGACTGACAGAGAGAGACACAGCAAGAGAAGGAACATAAGCAGGGGGAATGGGAGAGGGAGAAGTAGGCTCCCCGCCAAGCAGGGAGCCTGATGCGGGACTTAATCCCAGGACCCTAACATCATGACCTGAACTAAAGGCAGACACTTAACGACTGAGCCACCAGGTGCCCCAGTAATAGGATTTTCATTTGACAAAACAAGGTATACAAATTTGGTACCAGAGCTTAATTAAGTGGATAATCAGAGAGAGACTGAGATCTTTCTTCTCCCCCCTTTTCACATGGATACTCAGTCTCATACATAAATAATCCATAAATAAATATTAAGATATTGCTTTAAAGGAATAATAAATTATTAACTTATTGGAGGCACAAACTGTCCTAGTCTGGCTCGAAGATACTATAGTTGTGAATGTAGATTTTGTTTTGAAGATTTTAAGTAATGTGATTAAATATATGTCTCATGATGGTAATTTTTGCATATTTTGAAAGGTGGACTAGGAAATGGGAAGTAATTTAGAAGATATTGCAAGAGTTCGGGTGAAAACTATTGAGGTCAGCATCTTTGGAAATTCTTAGGAGGGAAACGATTCAAAAGATATGCAAACACCACTTGTGAAGGTGTTGACATGTGTGTGTCTTTCTGTCTCTGTACAGTAATTGTGTAATAGTACTCTCTGTTTCTCACTCGTTGGATTTCTTGCATCCATACATAACAGAGATTTTGTATCACTGATCCAAGTTTAACCAAAATACTCAGATCAATCAGTAAACTGAGATATTACCTACTGGCAAGCCTCTTGCCTCACACGGATCTGTTGTATGTCCAGTGTGACCAGTAATGCTCTCAATATATCATGGCTTTTTAGTTTGATTCTGTTCAGAATGTTTCTAGAACTTGGACCTTTGCAACATAGTAGCTTGCTGGTAGTGCTCTAGAATCAGTTCTGAAAACTACAGAAAACAAGACAGCCAACTGAAATAACACATGAAAACCATGTGAGTATCAAACTCTGCCTTTTATGAGATCTCTTTTATTGTTTTTCTCACCCATTTCCACATAAAGCAATCACAGACTGGTTAGAGATGAACTGTTCAGAGAAGGATCAGGCATCTATTATTTTTCAGCTCAGGAAGTACAGGAAGAGCTTATCTTTATCCTGTCCTTGCTGTGACAAGCTTTGTCATTCTGCCATCTGGCATGTCAAAACATGATCACTCCCCATGACTGAAATAAAACTGTTTGGTCATGAGTTAGGTTCCTTGAATACAACATATATTCTCACTGTTTATTCAAGGATATTGACCCAGACCTCTGGGAGCTATGAAAAAACTAAAAGAAAAGAAGAATTGAATTGGAGAAGGATTTCTCACATGTTCTCTCCATCTTGTGCCTAGTATATTCTTAGAAATTCCATCATCCAGATGTTCTGCACAATTAACTTCATAAATTTGCTGTGAGTGGTTGGCCTCTTAGTCATATTGTCTCCCCACTTCTTAGGGAATCTCTTATTTGACTGTTTTTTCAAAATTGAAAATAGATCCTGAATCAATCTTTCATTATTAAAATGTTAAACTTTGGTACTTGCGGAGCAGAATGAAAATCCCTGTTAAGCAACTTTCAGAAGTATTTATTAAAGGTTACACAGGTTGGGGGTGCCTGAGGGGCTCAGTCAATTCAGCATCTGACTCTTGCTTTTGGCTCAGGTCATGATCTTGTGTCCTGAGTCAGCTCCATGCTCAATGTGGAGTCTGCTTGAGAATTCTCCTTCTCCCTCTTCCCTTCCCAGCTCCCTCATGTTCTCTCTCCCTTTCAAAAAAATAAATAAATCTTAAAAAAAAAAAAAAACCCACAAACAGCTACACAGGTTGGCAGCTTTCATAAATGGGGGTTGTATAATTCTTTGTGCACCACTAGGTGGTCAGGATCACTGGCCTTTTCAATGTCTGGAACAAGAGATATGGTTGTGTCCTCTGGGAAGGTGACTTTATTTGGAATGTAATGTATCCCCAGTGTCATCAGAAGTGCATGCCAACTCTGGCACTGACATGCTCTCATTGTTTTGCAAACCACTGATGTAGGAGCTGTGAACGCAACCTGCACTACACCAGAGTCAACAGGGAAGGGAGGTTTTATATATATGATAGAGGGATTTGCATAGCCTTAGATAACTAGCTCAGCATGCTCTGCTAGAGATCCACACAGTGAAAAACAATACAGGAGGGTTCTAGTTTAAAAAAAATAAATAAATAAAAAAGGCTTTCTCTGCAATACAAAACTTGATGCAAGATTCCTCACTTTGGCACATCTTTCTTCAAATTAAAACTTCAGTCTTGAAATAAAAATTTCTGGTGGGAGTATTAGTATGCTTCTAGCTCTACTCTCTGTAGGGGGGAGACTGCAAACTGATCATAAAATCAGATATTCATCTAATTAGGTGGGAAAGGAATACAAGTCTTTACTGGGAAAAGAAAGAAAAGCCTATTCTGGCCTGTCTTTTCCCTTGCAAATAGATTAGTTTACTTGAATCTAGGTATCCCAGCATTGCAGCGATATCTCCAGAAGTATAATCCCTCTTCTGTGCTAAATAGAATATGTTCTGTAAGACCCAGTAGCCACACATTACCTCTATAAATGCTGAATAAGGCCAAATTCCATGAAACAAACTCCTCTAAAATATTACATGCCTGCCCAGGATGATGGTAATCTGTCAGTTAGTTTCCAATAGGGAGAGCTTGTTTTATATTTCTCACTAAATTGTCTCCACAGAAATATAATGAATAATGGCTTGCTTTGAAGACATTTTATTTTTCACACATCTAAACATAAGAAGCAATATTTTTTAATTTTATTTTATTTTTTCAGTGTTCCAAGATTCAATGTTTATGCCCCACACCCAGTGCTCCATGCAATACATGTCCTCAGTACCTACCACCAGGCTCTCCCATCTCCCTCTCCCCTTCCCTCCAAGACCCTTAGTTTGTTTCTGAGTCCAAAGTCTCTCATGTTTTGTTTCTCTCCCTGAATTACCCTACTTCCGTTTCCTTTCCTTCTCCTACAGTCCTCTATGTTATCCCTTATGCACCGCAAGTAAGTGAAATCATGTGACACTTGACTTTCTCTACTTGGCTTATTTCATTCAGCATAATCTCTTCCAGTCCAGTCCATGTTGCTACAAAAGTTGGATATTCATCCTTTCTGACAGAAGCGTAGTATTCCATTGTATATAGGTACCACATCTTCTTTATCCATTCATCTGTTGAAGTGCACCTTGGCTCTTTCCATAGTTTGGCGATTGTGGCCATTGCTGCAATGAACATTGAGGTACATATGTCCCTTCTTTTCACTACATCTGTATCTTTGGAGTAAGTACCCAGTATTGCAATTGCAAGGTCATAGGGTAGCTCTGTTTTTAATTTTTTAAGGAATCTCCATACTGCTTTCCAATGCAGCTGCACCAGTATGCATTCCCATCAGCAGTGTAGAGGGTTCCCCTTTCTCCACAGCCTCTCCAACACTTGTTGTTTCCTGACTTGTTAGTTTTGGCCATTCTGACTGGTGTAAGGTGGTATCTCAGTGTGGCTTTGATTTGAATTTCCCTGATAGTTAGTGACCATAAACATTTTTTCATGTGTCTGTTAACCATTTGTATATCTTCTATGGAGAAGTGCCTCTTCATGTCTCTTGCCCGTTTTTTGATGTGTTCATCTTCTTTTTGGATGTTGAGTTTGAGTAGTTCTTTATAGATTTTGGATATCAGCCCTTTATCTGTAGTATCATTTACAAATATCCTCTCCTATTGTGTGGATTGCCTCTTTGTTTTGTTGACTGTTTCCTTTGCTATGCAGAAGCTTTTTATTTTGATGAAGTCCCAAAAGTTCATTTTCGCTTTTGTGCCCTTTGCCTTTGGAGACGTGTCTTGAATGAAGTTGCTACGGCTTATGTCTATCTACAAAAAACACACAGCGAATATCATTCTCAATGGGAAAAAACGGACAGCCTTTTTTCTGAGATCAGGAACAAGGATGCCCACTTTCACCACTACTGTTCAACATAGTGTTAGAAGTCCTAGCAACAGCAATCAGACAACAGAAAGAAATGAGGTATTCAACTTGGCAAAGAAGAAGTCAAACTCTCTCTCTTTGCAGATGACATGATACTCTATGTGGAAAACCCAAAAGACTCTACCCCCAAACTACTGGAACGCATACAATTTGGTAATGTGACAGGATACAAAATCAACGTACAGAAATCAGTTGTGTTCTTATACACTAACAATGAAAATACAGAAAGGGAAATCAGAGAATTGCTCCATTTACTATAGCACCAAAAACCATAAGATACTTAGTAATAAACCTAACCAAAGAAGTATAAGGATCTGTACTCGAGGAACTACAGAACACTCATGAAAGAAATTGAGGAAGACACAAAAAGATGGAAAAGCATTCCATGCTCAAGGATCAGAAGAATAAACATTGTTCAAATGCCTATACTGCCCAGAACAATCAATACTTTCAATGCCATTCCGATCAAAATTCCACCAACATTTTTCAAAGCGTTGTAACAAACAATCCTAAAATTTATATGGAACCAAAAAAGACCCCGAATTACTAAGGAATTGTTGGAGAAGAAAAACAAAGCTGAGGGCATCTCCTTACCTGACTTCAGGCTTTATTACAAAGTTGTGATCACCAAGACAGCATGGTACTGGCACAAAAACAGACAAATAGACCAAGGGAACAGAGTCAAGAGTCCAGATATGAACCCACAAATCTATGGCCAAATCATCTTTGACAAAGCAGGAAAAAATATCCAGTGGAAAAAAGACAGTCTCTTCAATAAATGGTGCTGGGAAAATTGGACAGCTACATATAGAAGAATGAAACTAGACCATTCTCTTACACCACACACAAAGACAAACTTGAAATGGATGAAAGACCTCAACGTGAGGCAGGAATCCATCAAAATCCTGGAAGAGAACATAGGCATTAGAAGCAATATTTTTTAACAAATTTTATTATGAAGTTACTTACAAACAGGTTTTCTTAATAAAATAATATTCTTAAAGGATAACATTAATAATCAGAATCCAGAAAAACTGGAGGTAGGGTATCTTACCATTAAAAAAAAAAATCTTTTTGATAGTGTTTCTCTATGGGTCGGTGTCTTACTCAGCTCTTCGGCAATACTAGACCTTGTGTGCCAAAACTCTTCCTATTTTAGGTTCCCTGAGACCTACCAAACTGCTACCAAATTTCAGGTAGGATGGATTTGGGAGCTAATTTGTAATAGTAAAAGCTACTCATTCTACAGAAAATACAAAAAGGTTTTTCAAGAAACAAAATGTTTCTATTTTGTTTGCACAGTTAGGATTAAATTATATTCAATTTCCTATTCAATGTTTATAAAAATAACCAAAATATTATTATAAGGAATTACTAAAACTTTTTATTTTTGTGTAATACTTTAATGAGGAGCCATGATTTATGTTCATTCCATTCTTACTATGGTGATGTAAGTCTTTGAGAATAAGATACATCACAGCATGATAGAAAAAGCACAAGCCCTGGAATCAGGCAAATACAATTTCAAATTTTGTCCATTTCTTTGAAAGACTGTGTGATCAAGGATAAATTAGTTTAGCCCCAGATATCTACACTTCAAATGGATATTATGTCTACCCCGTCAGGCTATTATGATAGTTAATTAAAATGATATTTTTGAATATCTAGAAACATTTCTGATATTTATTATTGTGGTTAAATTATTTTGTTTATTGCTATTACCATCTTCATTGTCATAAAGACCTAGGATATATTCCATAGAGTCAGCTTCTCTGAAAGATATTTTTAGTAATTTACCATTCATATCTGCTAAGTCCTTGAAACTCTTTTTATAACTTCATCTAAAATGTTGATTTCTCCTTGTATTTCTTACCTGTTGTTAAGGTAAGGTAATATCCATCATATTTTAATATGATGCTTGACACACTGGAGTTAATTTTGGTTAGGGATTCATGATGGATTACTGACTTATAGTGAATATTCTACTTAATGTTTTGGTCTTAGAAATGTATCTGGTACACTTCTATCAGTATTTGCCCAAATATATCTTTATCTGTGTCTTTTTTTGCAACCATACTGTACCATCTTTCTAAATTATTGACACTTTATGGTTAGGTTTTGCTCTTTAACTCATATAAGTGTTCTTATCTTTTAATAAGTTTTATTTTATATTTAGTTTAATAATTTTTCATAATATTTTGACTGCCATGGAGTAAGTAAGAAATAGTTATGGGGACTGATGTTTCAGAGGGCTCTAGGAGTCAGGCCACACAATGCTGAAACACTATTGCTGTCATCATGGTTGATGAACCCAGGAGGGGATACTGGTGCAAAAAATGTAACACTATGAAAACGACATGAAGTGAGATGTAGAGATGGATGGAGAAAATGAAAAGCAGGATGGAAGGATGCATGAGAAGAGGAAAGCTTCCATTCTGTTTTGGACTAAGTCTGAAAATATGTAATAAACAGGATTCCCCTTTTATGCTGCTCCTCTTATATAATTTGGAGGTCAGTAACATTTAAAGGACTCATTTTCATTTGGACATTATTACCTTCATGTGGTATATTTCTTAAAGACCACTTTTTTCTGGGTGCCTGGGTGGCTCAGTCATTAAGCATTTGCCTTCAGCTCAGGTCATGATACCAGGGTCCTGCGATGGAGCCCTGCATCAGGCTTCCTGCTCAGCGGGAAGCCTGCTTCTCCCTCTCTCACTCCCCCTGCTTGTGTTCCCTCTCTAGCTGTGTTTCTCTCTGTCAAATAAATAAAATCTTTAAAAAATAATAATAATAATTTAGATGATATGTATTCCATTTTTTATTTTAGTAGTGGGTATCTTGTGTTTTTAAGTGTTCAAAATTATATTTATCTAATTTTGAAATAAAACAACAAGGGATTTTTTAAGTTTATAATTATTTAAGGAGAATCTCAGGGCTTTTATTTTCTTTCTATATCCATCTGGTCATCATTTCTCACTCCCCTGCAATTTTTCTTGCTTTCTGTAATGTAACTTAGGGTGTTTAAATCTGTATTTTTAAAACTCTTTCCAAACACAGGTTTTTTCTCCACACAATTTTTATGTACCTAATTTGAAACCAGACTGTATAAGTATTTAAATAATTCTATTGGCTTATCTGGCTTAGATATTTATCATTAGTCTCTTTTATCTACAACCTCCCCTTCTTAGATTCTAAACTTTGCTTCAGTAATTGAAAGTCATCTACGTAAGAAGGATAACTTGATAGATATTCTGCTTTCATTTCTATAAACATCTAAAACATCTTGCTGTGTATTTCACCCATGAAAATTAATTTGGCTACCCCAAGATAGTGCAGGTAGAAATTTTTTATTTTATTGTTTTCTGGAAGCTAATCCTGTGGAAAGAGATCTAATGTCAATATAAATTATACTCATTTTTACATTTACTTGGATGCTTACGAGATATTTTTAAATATATTCCAAATATGGCTAGATATTCAACCTTTTCACAAATTTCTTGAACCATTTATTTTCACGTCAAGAACTATTTCTGCTATTATTTTTTGTTATAAATTCTGTTATAGTTTCTGTTCATGAGCTCTGTTATCTCCTTTTGTTTTGTAATTTAAAATTTTTTTAAATTTAAATTCAGTGAATTAACATATAGTGTATTATCAGTTTCAGAGCTAGAGTTCAGTGATTTGTCAGTCTTACATAACACCCAGTGCTCATCACACCACATGCCTTCCTTAATATCCATCACCCAATTACCTCATCCTCTCCCAAGTTCCCCCCAGCAATCCTCAGTTTCTTTCTTTGATTAAAAGTCTCTTGGAATCAAGGAAACACAAATCAAAACCACAGTGAGATACCACCTCACACCAGTCAGAATGGCTACAATGAACAAGACAGGAAACATCAAGTGTTGGCGAAGATGCTGAGAAAAGGGAACCCTTTTACACTCCTGGTGGGAATGCAAGCTGGTACACCTATTCTGGAAAACAGTATGAGGGTTCTTCAAGAGGTTAAAAATAGAGAAACCCTAAGACCCAGAAATTATACTTCTAGTTGTTTACCACAGAGATACAAATGTACAGATCCAAAGGGGCACCTGCACACCAATGTCCATAGCAGCAATGTCCACAAGAGCCAAACTGTGGAAATAGCTGAGATGTCCTTCTACAGATGAATGGATAAAGAAGATGCTGTGTGTTTATACAATGGAATATTACTCTGCCATCAGGGGATAAAAACTTACAGTTTACATCCATGTGGATGGAACCAGAGGGTATCACACTGAACAAAATGAGTCAACCTGAGAAAGACAATTATCATATGGTTTCACTCATTGAACATAAGAAACAGGGCAGAGGATCATAGGGAAAGGGAAGGAAAACTGAGGGGGAAGTCAATCAGGGAGGGAGGAAGACCATGGGACATTCTTAACCACAGGAAACAAGCTGAGGATTGTTTGTCAATCTCTGATTGTCAACCCTGCTAGAGGAGAACCACATGAGGGTATGGGGTAATAGGTGATGCGCATTAAGGAGGGCACATGATGTGATGAGCACTGGCTGTTATACAAAACTGATAAATTATTGAACACTACATCTGAAACTAATGATGTACTGTAAATTGGCTAGTTGAATTAGAAAAAATAGAGAGTCACATCACATGCCCTCTTTAATATCCATCACCAATTACCCCATCCCCTCCCACCTTCCCCCTCAGCAATCCACAGTTTCATTCCTATGATTAAAAGTCCCTCTCTGATTTTGTCTTGTTTTATTTTTCCCTCTCTTCCCTTGTGATCCTCTGCTTTGTTTCTTAAATTCCACCTATGAGTGAGACCATATCATAGTTGTCTTTCTCTGATTGATTTATTTCACTTAGCATGGATGGAACTAGAGGGTATTACGCTAAGTGAAATAAGTCAATCTGAAGTCTGTTATCTCCTTAAAAGAAATATATTATCTTTGCCTCATTTTCTCCTTATTTATTATTATCACTTTTATCTGTTTAAACGTTTTGTCTGTGATCCAGAGAGGTTATCTCCAGTTAGTCTGGTACATCCTGAATTCAAATTTAATGTTTCTGATTTACAGCACCTAGATATGCTATTCCTTCACAAGTAAACTTTGCCCATGGTGCCCTGTTCTGATGATCTACTACTATTCCTGGAGTTGGTATTTCTTTCTACAGTGTCATTCCAAATTTAAAATGGTCTTACTTTGCTTGCAGTAAATTTATTTCAGAGACAGATGATTAACACTCTAGGCAAGAGTCCATTGGGACAATGGATCTTGCCTTTTACATTGCAATCCCTATAATTTCATTTGCTGTCTACCATTCCCCTCTAATTCCACACTTCATTTCTGTATTGAAAAAAGTTTCTGTTTAATCAAGGTTTTGGCATATGGGCAACAATAGAAGCTGTAAAGATTGTCCTGGGCTCTACAAGAGTTTTATATGGGGATTTATACAAATTTTCTAACTCAGCAACTCAGCCTAACACATTATAGGATCAGAGATGAAGTATTAAGAGAGTGTTCTGGGATTGGATAAGCAAGTCATGTCTCATCATTAGTTCCCATTGGATGATCTAGGTAAGGGGTCACCAAACTACAGCCTGCAAGACAAGTATGGCTCATCTGTTTTTTAAATAAAGTTGTATTGAAACATAGCCGTACTTCCCACTAATATATTGTCTGTGGCAGCTTTCACGCTGCAGTAACAGAGAGGAATGGTTGCAGCAAAGACTGTTAAGACTCGCAGAGCCTAACCTATTTCTTATCTGGTTCTTTATAGAAAAAAAAATTGCCAACACACAATCTAAATTCCCTACTTCTAGTATAAACAGGAGTGCTAAAGAATCTGACTCACTTTTCTTCTGCACTGTCATCCATAAGTAGTATGGTATTCTTTTTTTTAAGATTTTATTTATTTATTTGACAGAGAGAGAAATCACAAGTAGACAGAAAGGCAGCCAGAGAGAGTGGAGGAAACAGGATCCCTGCTGAGCAGACAGCCCCACGTGGTCCTAGATCCCAGGATCCTGAGATCATGACCTGAGCTGAAGGCAGAGGCTTTAACCCACTGAGCCACCTGGGTGCCCAGTTATATGGTCTTCTTTGCCAATAAGTAGTCAGAATAGCCTGGGGCATCAAAAATATCTATTGATAGTTTATCACCAAGGTATCCTTATTAGAGTTGCCAGATAAAATATGGATGCCAATTAAATTTAAATTTCACTATGTCTCATGAAATATTTGTCCATCTGAATTGATACTCAATTTAACTGAGTATCCTGTATTTTGATTTGTAAAGCTTGGCAATTCTATTTCTGATGTATATCCAGTGGATATATGCAGATCAACTAAAACACTAAATCCCACTGTATTAAGGGAACCAAAATAGCCCATGCATAACCTATTCATGAGCTAGTATTTTTTGACTCCAAATAAGAAAAAACCCAATTCCAGTTGAATTAAGCAATAATTGAATGTAATAGACTCCAAATGTACATTTCTATGATTCCCATTGATCTCCCTCCTCTTTGTGCTGGACCAATCCTCAAAGTGTTGCAAGACAGCTGCAAAAACTTCATGTGTTACATACAACCAGAGCTACAACTTCCAGAGTCAGCAAGGAAATCATATGATTTTTTACATAACTTTTGAAGAAGCAGGCAACCATTTTCCAGAAGCACCATAGTAATATTCCATTGAGGTTTCATTGCCTAGGATTGACAAAGGAAATGAGACATCATAATTATCTTGGGCTGCTCATTTGGAGTGGGATATTGAGAAATAAACCTTGATGACTACTATAGTTCATCTCTTTGGCTGCCCAATATTTACACATATTTTTAGAAATGCAAATCTCTACATAAATATATTTATACTCTTCCTGAAGAAAGTCTAAAATCTCTTCTACACCCAGATTCAAATACAAAATCTGCAGCTTATGTGCAGTCCTCTTCATCAACTGCAGATATGGCTTCTTCCAAACTTGGATAAAGAGATTAGAAATCCAAACTGAAAATAATGAACAGAAAAAGGGGAGAAAGGACAGCTAATAATAATAAAATTTTAAAAAGACCCAATAGTAAAATTCCCACTTGGTTAAAAGGGAGAACAGGAAATCAAACATAAGAGGTATAAGTCCACACTGTGTATTTTCTGTTGGAGAGAAAGAGATGATGCCCTGCCCTGGGAAATGATATAATCTTGATCAGCCAATCTGACAGCATTGTTCTGTTCTGTGTGTAGATATAGCCCTGCACATTTTTCTCTATGATCACACCAAGGTGAAGGGTATAAAAACAGACCTTACAGAATGTCCCGATGCTTTAGCAGATCACTTCAAGTGCCTGAAATTTTAGTGGCCAGGGTAGTTCCAAAGGAGAATACAGCTCTCCTAACAAGTCATTAAGTGTCACATATTTTTGCTTCCAGGCCATAAAGATCTTCATTTAGATATGACCTTTGATTATGAAAATATTTGATTTCTAACTATAGATTTCTGTCTCCATCCCTTCCCTCTTGGTCTCAGATCATCCTCTGCCTTGAAAGAGTGTGAAACAGTTGCCTTCAGTTGGGGAGGGTCATGAAGAATATGATCTTTTACCCAGGATCAGCCTTTTTTAATGAATAATAAGAGGCACTCTAATGAAACCCAAATATTATGACCTGCTAAATTTCTGCCTTTCTGGTGTGATTTAGACTAAGGTTACCTAAGGTAGAGTATGTGACTATATAACCATCAGTGGACTTACTTATAAATCAAAGGCACAAATGACGTCTTTTTGAAAAACTATATTTCTTTATTATATACATTTAGTTAGACCACCTCTATCCAAATATTTTCTTTTAGGAATTTACCAATAGCAATGGGAAAAATTAAATCATCTCAAATCCTAAACTTCCCTTGTGGTTTTCCTTACACTAGAACATGTATGGGAATTGATCTATGTCCCAGTGTACAACAAACAACAGTTTAAAGGACTGTAGGTGAATGCTTGACTTGGATTATCCACTTCCCGGGTATTCTCAATTACCTCCACTGCTTTCTCCACTCAGCAGGTGCTCCCTTTAACTTATGTTTGGTAGCACTCCACTTCATTTTACCCCTTTCTGTGTCACTTAGGAAGATTCCAAAACCAAGAAACAGAAAGCGCGCCATATTCATTTTGCTATTTTATACATATCACCTCAATGAAACAAAAGTCTCCAATATTAAATCCAAATAGAGAAACACACTGTGTGTGTGTGTGTGTGTGTGTGTGTGCGTGCGTGGCAAAACAACTCAAACATTTATAAAACATTGGCAAAATCTGTTTTTTGAGATTCTGAGGAAAGAAAATACTCCACATCAGAAGTTATAGTTTTCATTATACAGAAAGAATGAAGTGGGACACTGAAGAGACCTTCTCATTCATAAAAGTAATTATTTTTTCTGGTCAACAATCATCACTACTGTGAGGTACATGAGCTGCCTCCCTCAGATTTTATTCTGACCTTTTTCTATTATTCCACAAAGCCCCACATGCTGCATGTCGATCCGGGACCCTGGCAGCGTACATACTTACTATGACTGAGGCAGTGCCTCCAGACTGCAGCGTGAGGGGACCAACTCCTGAGTCACGAAGGCCTCTCAAGTATGTAGGGTTATATGTGCCCACAGGGAGACACCTCCTGGGCAGGTAATGAGCATCCTTGGATAATAATGCCAATTCGACATTCCACACATCTAAAGTCCCTTTTTATAAAAAGGCAAAACCTCAACAAGCCCATCACGTTGTGTGTCATGGGAGCTGACAGACTTGCTTAATGAAAAGACTGTTGAAGAAGTACCTGATCCAGCCCTCCCTCCGGCTCTGGCTTTTCCTATGAACCCAATCCCTCCTTCCTTGTGCAAATTACACCTTAAACAAATTAACCCATAACACAGTCAACAAGTGACCTTTGAGTGCAACTATGTAGCAAGTGCTCTGTGAGGCATCGGAATACAAAGGAGAGAGGAAAGAGACTATTTGGCCCTCAGGAACTCATATCCCAGTAAGAAAAAGAAAAGAAAAACAGAGGTATTGACAAACAATCGCCACAGAAGAGGGCAGGTAGTGAGGGTGTTTTGTTGCGGCCACAAGGCACTGGGGAGAGCCCCATCAGGGAAGAATCAGCATGAACGGAGTCTTGAAGGATGAACAAGATTCTCACCAACCTTTTGACTTTACAATGTGTCCATCCTACCCCTGTCATGGAACTTATACCTGGTGGGAATGCATGAATACACTCATTGCATGTCTGCCTAAACTAGAATGCAAACATCTCAAAGACAGAGAATGTACGTCCTTACTAACTGGATTGTTAACCCGTTTTATGTCAAGCTTACGCAGTGGCAGACCTTTGAAGGTCCTCACCCAGTGCCATTTTGGTCTTGAACCCCAACTCTATTTTGGGTCAATTCGAATTCAACTTTTTTTTTTAAGATTTCATTTATTTATTTGGCAGAGAGAGAGAGACAGCGAGAGAGGGAACACAAGCAAAAGGAGTGGGAGAAGGAGAAGCAGGCTTCCCGCCAAGTAGGGAGCGCAATGTGGGGCTCGATCCCAGGACCCTGGGATTATGACCTGAGCCGAAGGCAGACACAATAACTGAGCCATCCAGGCGCCCCAAATGCAACATGTTTAATGTAAAAGTAATCCTCTCCCCACATTGAGCTCTTGCTGACTGGCCAGTTTCTGTCACTAACTTAGTCACTGTCTGCATAGACACTGTCTGCGTTACATTTGGTTCCTTCATCTCATCACTGCCTACCTCCAGTTACCACAAACATCTTATTAATCACCCCTTCATAGTGTTTCTCCCATTCCCAGGGAAGAACCCTGCTTGAGGTCCCTTGGGATGTCACGCTTATCACAGTAGTTTCCTCCTTTCTCTCCCCCTTGAAGTTCTTATCTTTCCAGTCCATCCTGAGACTCTCCACTATGCTGAAGGACATCCACCTCTGGATTTAATCTCTTTGCCATCTACTCAAACAAAATAAAAATACAATCCTGTGAAGTATCTTCTGTTTAATATTGGACATCTTTTCCTCACATCAAAAGCAACAGGGAGAAGTCTAGGAAAAAAATTGCCATGCCTTGGTATATTAGTCATATCACATATATTAATTGCTGAGGTATATGAGTCATCCGCTTGGCAGCTTACAATAACATACATTAAGTACCTCACAGTTTTCATGGAGCAGGAGTCTGGATCCTGAGTTTTCTGCTTCGGGATCTTACACGCTGCAGTCAAGGTGTTAGCTGGGCCAGAAGGTCATCTGAGGCTCGGGGTTATCTTCCCAGCTCATATAGTTGTGGGTGTTGGAGGAATTTGGTTCCTTGGAGCAGGAGGCCTGAAGCCCTTGGTCCTGGGGTTGCCCATGCTCCCCTGCACGTGACCCTCTCGTAGGCAGCTCAGAGCATAGCAGCTTGCTTCTTCAAGCTCAGCAGAAGAGGAGGATGCATCTGGGCAGAGTCCTAGATGTATATAGAACTGTGCTATTAATCACAGGAAAAACAGCCTCAACTTTACCATGTAACCTAATCACAAGTGACGTTCCATCACGTTTTATATATTCCCATGTTCAAAGAAGGGAACAAATCCCACGTCTTACCCATACCCAAAGGGGTTTTGTGGAAAGGCGTGTTAAGAAATAATCTGACTCCATTTCTGATGTTTGATTACAAAAAAACTTTTAAGCCTCACTCTGCCCTCTCCCCTTCTGCCCATATATGAGCAAGCTGATAGCAAGGTCTGGGGGCTCCTTCCTGGGGAACCAGGAGGAATTCACACCACAGAAACCCTACTACGTGTGAGATCACGACTCCAGTCACACCCTTGAACTACTACAAAAACCCCAAGCCAGTTTTCTTTCCCTGCTTTCCTGGGCCATTTTTAGACCAGCCTGAGAAGCCTGCTTTGCATTCCCCACGAAGCCTTGCTATGTGAGTAATACACCTACTTTTTCATACCCTCTTGGTGTCTGTATGGCATCATCATTCTTGAATTCAAATTGTGGGTGTGAGTTTGTCCTGTTTCTGCAGAATGTTTACGACAGGTATAAATAGCAGGAGATGAGGATCCCAGGCGGTCACCCTAGGATCTACTCATCACCCCTGCTTTCATGTGCCCACAATTAGAAAAAATGCATAGTCTAATTACTTGAAGGTTTTTTTTAGTCTTTCTGTCGTGGGAGGCATAGAAACCATGGTACCAGGAAATACTGCCCTGCTGTTATGGAAATATGCTGGATTACTATAGATATGAGAAAAACAACATTTCTAAGATTTCGTATTTTCAGACATCAGTAGGCATAATCACAAACTTGATTATATTATTGACAAAGAATATTTTGAAAATGAAAAGTTAATGAGAAATGTTTAAATCTTGAAATAGTATGAAATACACATATCAATGTGTCACAGGTAAAAATAGAATGTAGGCTCAATAAAGTAATAAAAACATGGCTACATAAGATTACTGCTATAAAAATTAAATTTTGTTACATGTTCCCTGTTGTACCTACTCGTAGGGAAAGTCGAAGAGGATTCCATCAGTTCTCCTTGGTCAGCAAAAGTGAGGTGCTTTTTATATTCTCATCTCCATATATGGTTTCCAAGATCTTTTCATTTTGTGAAACTTACAGTCTCTGGAATTGTGGACTCTAGTTCACAGGCAAGGGGTGACCAGGGAGGAGGAGAATAGACAGTAATAAGTCTCTTTAGCTCTGCTCCCAGTGCTTATAAGAGAAAAATCCAACCTTTTCCCCACTTGCCTTTGAGGAATGAGGCCCCTGTACTCCTCTTTTCTACATAGAATTCCATTTTCCCACCGTCTTTACCTGGCCCATCATTGATTATTAATTACATACCTCCACATGTACCCATGTACCTGTGTGGGTCTTTCTGACTTGTGTTTGGACATGTATTTTTTTTAATCTTTTTTTTTTCATTTCAGTATTGGTTGACTGAGGAGGTAAAAATAGCTTCAAGTGTACTGATAGAGAATAGAAGAGAGGGGTAAAAACTCAGAGAAAGCAGAGATTAATATTTTAGGCTATAACTGCCTCTAAGAATAGATTTGTTTAAGTTAGGTGCTCTTCATAAATCAATGATAAGATATACACTCATTAAAAATACATGAATACAAAGTTTTGAATATACCAGCTGTTTGGGGAGCTTGCTATATGCAGGGACTATTTTCTTCCTTATAATTACAGTGCTAATCATGATGCTGGATTGAAGGCACTTAATTAATATGGATGCAATTGAATTTTATATGGTATACTCAATATTAATTATTTAGTGTAATAATAACAGAGGTTCTTATTTATGTTAACATACTATTATTCTTTATCCTTTGACTTATAAAATATAGTCATTATACAAATATTCAAAATGAATTTTTTTTCACAGAAAAAAATTTAAAATCTATTCTCTTGGTAGGCTCTAGGAACTGGAATAGTTTAATTTTTTATCTTTTGGTTGGTAATTAATTAACATGGTCTACTGACTTGTGACTCTGGCACCCAACATTCACTTTTCTTTGTAGCAAGCTTGTATTTGTTAGCGATTGCTGCATAACAAACCACCTCAAGACTTGGTTATACAAAATTATTTATTATTAAATCTCATGAGTCACAAAGCTGATTGTTAGTTACATTGATGGGCTTGCTAATATTTCTGCAAGTTAATTTTATTCCATGTGTCTTTCATCGTCCTCCTAAGACCTGAGATCCAGTCTACGCATGTCCTTTATGCAGGATAACTGAATCTATAAAGAACACAGTTTCTCAACTTCAACATATTGATACTTACACTGAATAATTTTTTCTTGTGGGGAATTGTCATGTCTGTTACAGGCTTTTCGGCAGCATCCCTGGCCTCTCCTCACTAGATCCGGTAGAATTCCCCAAGTTGTGACAACTAATAATGTTTCCAGATATTGCCAAAATTGCTCCCAGCTGAGAACAACTTCTCTAGAGTGCAAGCAGAAATGTGCAAGGCCTCATGAATCTTCTATCGGACCTGACACACTATCACTTCTACTTCATCCCATTGGCCAAACGAGTCACATGGAGAATGAGTCAAGAGGAGGGGCAGGCCAACCTGCTCACAGCAAAGTTACACAAGAAAGGATATGAATACAAAGAGGTAAGAAGATCCAGGTTATTAAAACAAAAAATTTACTTCAACAGTTATGAGTTCAAGAATCTCACTCTGGTATTTCATCCAAAGCTATAATAACATTACCATTAACTGCCATCTTATTAGACCAAACGTCCAGGACTTAGGTCTTGTACTATCACTACTTCCCTTTTGGTCTGATTATTTACAGCAGTTTCTAGATATAATAAGTATTACATGGATAAAATAACATTAGCACCTTTATACTTCATATACTAGGTGTTTCCATTATAACACACAAAACATCCAATCTAAAAATTCTTTATACTGTAATTTTAAGTTCTAGAAATGATAACAGTTATTTCTCACCTTTAAAAAGGCATATTCATTTAAAACTGTGACTATTTACAAAGCAACATAGAATAGCCTACTTGATGTAAAGAATAAAATGCACTGTGTGCTCTCTATGAATCAGAACTGTATTCATGTGCAATAGATGTTAAGCAACACAATTTAAGCTCTTATTCTTTTCAATTTAGGGGAGTAAAGGAAAACAAGTTACAGATGTTGGTAAATACTATTTTTAAAAAAAGAGAAAAAACTATGGTTTAGGGGAAAGAGCACGTTGAAACTAATTGTCTTTTATATTCAGATAACCTTGAGCAAAGTCACTTATTCTGTCTGAGGTTCCATTTATTCGGCCACCAAGTAGATTGTTAGGCTGGATCACATGAAATGGCCAATATTAAACTATTTTTTTTTTTACCTTCAAGCACAGCAATATCAGGAAATTCAATAAAACAGAAAGCCAGGTCAGCCCCACGATGTTTTAGAGAGGATTGTAAGAGTCAAGAGTAGTTGATTTTGAATCAAACTAAGATATATACAAGGGTAAATAACCAGAAAAATACAAAAATCTATGATGCTAATATAGAACAATCTCTAAACAAAGATACAATAGCATTTTCCAGGAAACATCTGCTCCTTTTTTAATAACTTTGATCAAATTCCAAATTATAAAAATGAGATCACATAAAAATTATAGTGTCTGAAAATGTTGGAGGCAGTGAAGAGAGGGAAAGGGAATAAGAGGGAGAAGAAAATTTTCTTTACAAATAGAACAAAGAATAGCACAAAAGAGACTAAAAATGAAATCAGGGTCTGTTATTCTGAAATATTCCTGTGGGGGAAAAATGAATCTATTGTTTTTTGATTCTCTAAAACAATCAAAACGTACCCTGGAAATGAAACAAAGGTTTAAATGTGTCTTCTGAAGCTGAATAAAAGATGAGTCATGCTTCAGGACAAGTTTCCTAAAAAGAAGATTTAAAAAGAATAATGTGATAAAGAGATAGTATGAGCACAAGATTTTATTAAATTCCTTCTTAATTATAAGAAAAGATGGCTCAGATATGAGTCAGTTTCACTGCCATGAATTGTTATACTCATATTCAGAAGAATAGAAAATAAACAATGCCTTTCTTTAAAAAGCAATAAAAAGTAAGCACTATAATACTTACATTAGTGGTTTCAAAACCCAATTAATCATCAGAATTACTTGGGATTCTTTCTTAAAGTAAAGCACAGAGACCTTACTCCCAGTTGACAAAATTAATTCTCTGGTCTTGAGGTTCAAGAGTTTGATTTTTTTCAGAAGGTCCACAATTTAATCACTTAAGTTTGGGGGGGGGAAGCCTGATAAAACTTACATCCTCTTGTTTGTTTCACTTACCTAAATTGATTTCCTTTTTTTAAAAAGATTTTATTTATTTATTTGACAGAGTGAAACACAGCTAGAGAGGGAACACAAGCAGAGGGACTGAGAGAAGGAGAAGCAGGCTTCCCACTGAGCAGGGAGCCCAATGTAGGACTTGATCCTGGGTCTTCAGGATCATGACCTGAGCCGAAAGCAGTCGCTTAACCAACTGAGCCACCCAGGTGCCACCAATCAAGTCTTTCTTTAGAGTCTTACATGTATCCTTACTTTGGTGCTCAGCAAGTCAACCTTTGTTTCCCCTGTGCTCTGAGCTCCTGTCTAACATTAGTTTAATAATTATTAATCTGCTCAGGCTGCCATAACCAAATACAACAGAGTGGATGGCTTAAATGACAGATTTATTTCCTCACAGCTCTGGACGCTGGACATCTGAGACCCAGGTGGCAGCATAGTGGGCTCCCGGTTCAAGCTCTCTTCCAGGCTGGTAAACAGACAGCTTCTTGCTATGTCCTGACATGTCCTTTTCTCTGTGCCAGTGCAGAAAGAGAGAGACCAAAGCATTTTTGGTATCTCTTCTTATAAGAACATTAACCCTGTGATTTTGGAGTCTCACCTTCAAGATCTCATTTAACCTTTATTACTTCCTTAGAGGCCCCGAACAAGCCAACTGGGGGTTGAGATTTCAACATGTGAATTTTGGGAGTAGAGGGGCACATGCACATTCAAGCTATAACAACCAATTACCTCCTTCAAAAGAATCAAATTTGTTGATTTTGATAGATGTTTCAAAGTACCACTTGTGATGGAGAAGAGACTCTTTATATCTTTTATCCAAAATGTGCAGGTATCCAGAACATTGTGCACTGCCTAAAACATTAAATAAGTGGTTGTGTATTAAGTAATTTTATCCCCCTTAGAGGACCAAGGAGAATATTTATGATATCCCTCTGTGAAATGGCAGCCCCGTTCTCTGGCCTCACATTCTTTAGAACTCTAAGCATCCCTCATAGGCAGGAGGTGGGATTTACTGGGTTCCTCATGGAGGAATCTGAGGAAAGAGCTTGTGGAGATGCATATGCATTTGAAGAAGTCTCCAATTTACAAAAACAAGGTTTTTTTTTTTTTATAAGTAATTTACAAAGACAAGCTATTGATTTTTTTTTTTTGACAAAGAAAATTTATAGTAAAAAGGTCGGCTGGATTTAAGCCATCCATGCTATCTACCTGATTAATCCCAGAGCGGACTAGAAGATTGAATCTCAAGAAGATTGTATCTTCATTGAGAAAAGGGAAAAAATCCTAACTCTAGTCACAGCAATTTCTAGGACATTTTCTGAAGAAAATAATTAAACATAAGATCAAAGATATAGGTAAAGGATGGTCATCAAAGAGCGAGCTCCTCCATCATTTATTTTCCTATCTCAGCTTCTCTCTGAGCACTGACAGTTCTCAGAGTTTGGTTCTTTGCCCTATCCTCTCATCTGATAGGCTTTAAAAGCAGAGGAATAGGAAATATTGAGAATACCAATGAAGAGAGAATAAAGAGATAAATTAGAGCATATCCAGACAATGGGACACACTGCAGTCACTGGAAGTGTAATTATGGAAAATTTTAATGAAATGAAAATATTCTCTATATAATATTAAGTAAAAACAGCAAAAATATTACTTCATAGTGTGGTAGTTTTACCTAAATACATTAAGTTAAGTAAATAGATGAAATTCAAACAAGTATATTAAATATATATACATAGAGAAAAAGATCAGGATGAAATATAATTTAATAATTGACTGGTTATTTTTTCCAGATGGTGAACTTAAGAGACGGGACAAAATGTATAAAATAAAATGGAACATAAATGAGTCATTACTCCTTCTAACACTTTGGCAGGTAGGATGAATTTTATACCTACATTGGTCTATTGACCTTCGCTATAGTAAATTAACACTTAACTTTCATAAATCTGAATTTCCTACATTCTAAATTATTCATCTTTCTTAGTGATTTCTTCCTCTTCAGGCAACAGAATTGTCCTAAGTGTTAAGAATATACAAATAACAGCTTTTCATCTCCCATGTTGTAAGTCAGCTTTGAATACCTTTAGTCTGAAGTACCTGCAGGAGAGATCAATGGTTCCATTAAAGAATCAATATTATTTAAGACGGATGTTAGGACTGGAGACACAGCAGTAAGAACGCCTGACTGGAGGTGGTAGTTGAGAACAAACAAGTAGGATCAACCAAAGAAAATCCACCAGACAAGAGGACAGGGCAAAAACCCTGAGGACTGCCAACACTCAGAGAGGGCTTAAAAAGGAAAATAAATTGATGGAAGAGATTGCAAAACTGACAGAGTACGCAGAGTATGAGGCAGAAAGCAAAACAAAACAAAACAAAAAACAAGGTGAGAAGGATACAGTGGTGACTGAAGAGGAGAAAGGGCTTTGCTAAGGAGGAAAATGGGAGTAGACAAGGCAGATGGAGAGAGAAAGGCACTTAAGTATAGATAAGTGATACTAGCAGGAATAAAGAGTTGGAAGTCTTTTTGGACAGAGACTTTGAAAATGGAAAGGTAAGTTGAGAATCAAATTGTGAAAGATGTTGAATTCCAGGTTAAAAAGAAGAGACTTCATTTTCCAGGCTGGAAAAGCTGGAGTGTTTAATTGCAATGAGTCTTGAAAGTCTGAAATTGATGAGAGGGAAGACAAAAAGTATCCTAAATTCCACAGCTTCCTTTTATGCATCAATAAAAAAGCTTAGGAGTCTAAGAATATAATAACTATAAGTGCTATTCTACTGTGGAGATGTTGAGAAATGCCATTGGTATGGCAGATGCTTGAGAAAGATTTTGAGAGGATGAATTCATGGGAAGGTATTGCCTGGGTCCCTGCATGAGAGAAGTGGAAGCATGCAGGGAAACTGACAGAGACTCTAAATTATCCTACAGAGAATCCAAGAATACTTTGACAACTCCTTTGCTTCCTGCCTCTCCCAATATGGCATAAGAAGATGGTACCTAGCGGATTGTGCCTGAGGCAATGCATCCTGGTCCATTGCCTGTAAGCAGGTATTGGAATGAAGCCCCCATAACACCCAAGTGGAATGCAGAGGTTAGAAGGGACTGGTGAGTGCCATGAACCCAGGGAGTGGGGACATCAACTAGAAGGCTGATGCGGGGACCACATCTTTCAACAATGGATGTCAGCATAGTGTTAAGAATGAGAAGGGGATGAGGCCACATCTCAGCAGACCCCAGTAGAAGATGCCCAAGGACAAGGAGAAATGGAGGCATTTTGTACCCCTGAGTTTGGTGCAGATGCAAAGGACAGAGGGAGAACAAGAGGCCTCCTTCCCCACCACTATAAAGAGAGATGAGTTTCCACCAAAACCCAACTGCCCTCTTGGAAAGAAGAGAAAGAAGAAACGCTGGAGAAAAATATAGTCTTGAGAAGGAGTTTAAGTTAACTAAATATTTATTATGAAGAGAACTTCTAAATGAGACTGATTTCTTTTTAAATGGCAAAGATGAAAGTTTCCTGCTTTAGGAAGGAAAGAAGGGTTAGGAACAAGGTGAGATCAACTGTAGAAAACACGGACAGTGACAATTTCAGTAGTCTGATGTGAAATGATCATGACATGGACCAGACAAAAGTCAAAGGGAAGTAAGTATTTTTATTAAAAATGAAGAAGAAGAAGAGTTTTGAGGACCAAGGAAGTGGCACTTGGAATGAGGGAGGCTATTTAGAAGAATTATATTTTTCTATTACATATTATACATAGTCTCAAGCTGCCCAGTGTCTTTTAACCATGTGACCTTTTGAAAGTTCCTTATTTATTTCTTGGAAGGTTGAAATTACTTTATATAAAGCATTTGGAATAATAGCTATAATATAGTAAGCATGCAACAAAAGTAATCTTCCATTAACAATATGATTATATCTTGATCGCTTTTTTTTTCTTGATCACTTTTTTTTAAAAAAATATTTTATTTATTTATTTGACAGAGAGAAACACAGCTAGAGAGGGAACACAAGCAGAGGGACTGAGAGAGGGAAAAGCAGGTTTCCCGCCAAGCAGGGAGCCGCATGTGGGGCTCGATCCTGGTCTCCAGGATCATGACCTGAGCCGAAAGCAGTGGCTTAACCAACTGAGCCACCCAGGTGCCCCTTTTCTTGATCACTTTCTGATGTGAATGAAATTTAGTCAAGATGTTGGACTTGGAAGAAGTAAAACTGAAACTATCTACACAGGTGTGTAGCCTGATGTCAGGCATTGAACTTCCCTGTTTCCCATTTCCACAATGCACAGAAAAGAGCACAGTAAATTCCATCACCAGGGAGCTGGAATATCCATTAATACCCCAAGAGGAATAGCCTGAGCGGTAAGGCCATTAAATAAAGCCATGGAATCTTCATGCTTAAACATTATGTATATAAAACATTCTAACTGCAGCCATTTGCATGTAACTAGGAGCAAATTAGAAAACTTTTCAGGAGTTGACTTTGCTAATAAAATCCCAGGCCTGGCTGCAAGAGCTTGTTACTTTTGAACCCCTAAATCCATCTCTACGTCCCCCAAATTGCACCCACAAAAGAGACCTCAAAAGCTGATAGACCCATGAAAAGCAGCCTCCCCTAAGCCCTCCTCAGAAGAAGCAATAGAAGAAATAAGCAAGTAGTAACAATCCCCTCCACAACCCACCCCGAACACACACATAGGCTGAAGAAGCCAAAGAAAAGATGAGACTTTCTGGGGCACCTGCATGGCTCAGTGGCTTAAGCTCAGGTCATGATCCCTGGGTCCTGGGATTGAACCTTTCATTGGGCTCCCTGCTTGTCAGGGAGTCTGTATCTGTCTCTCCCCTCAGTTTATGCTCTCTTTTGATCTCTCTCACTCTCAAGTAAATAAATAATTTTTAAAAAAAAAAACTATTAAAAAAAGGATGAGGGTGCCTGGGTGGCTCAGTGGGTTAAAGCCTCTGCCTTCAGCTCAGGTCATGATCTCAGAGTCCTGAGATCCAGGCCCACATCGGGCTCTCTGCTCAGCAGGGAGCCTTCTTCCTCCTCTCTCCCTGCCTGCCTCTCTGCCTTTTTGTGGTCTCTGTCAAATAAATAAATAAATAAAATCTTAAAAAAAAAAAAAAAGGATGAGACTTTTTTAAAGATTTTATTTATTTATTTATTAGAGAGAGAGAATGAAAGAGAGCATGAGAAGGGGAAGCTCAGGGGGAGAAGCAGACTCCCTACTGAGCAGGGAGCCTGATGCGGGACTCCATCCCAGGACTCCCAGATCCTAACCTGAGCCAAACGGAGTAGCCCAACCAACTGAAGCACCCAAGTGCCCAGGATGAGACTTTTTAAAGAAGAACCGGAGTTGTCGGAATAGCTCTGTGTTACTGTGTAGTACCTGCCCAGGTCCCCTTTGCCAGACACAGGTGCTGTGCTGTTGGTTGCTAACGGCGGACAGCAACACCCTCGTCCACCAACTAGTTTGCCAGTCAGAGCCAAGGGACACGGAGATGTCTGTGTGATTGCATAAGACCCTGCAACTGAGTGGTGGCTCCCTCAGAGAACTGACTGATGCAGGTATAAAAGCCTAACCCTCTTGCTCAAGACGTAACAGCTCTGTGGCGCCCTCTATACTCCAGAACTCGCTGGATGTGAGGCTGAGTTCAAGGTAGAGTTCATAGAATATACAGTAAGAATCCTATCGTTTTTTCAGGACTACACTTAGAGTTCCAATTTAGAAACGGGGACAATGGGAAACACACAGTGGTTAGCTTTTATTTTTTTTTTTATTTTTTTTTTGTTGTTTTTTTTAGATTTTTTTTTTTTTATTGTTACTAAACTTTTTTTTCCAGTGTTTCAAGATTCATTCCCCATGCCCCACACCCAGTTCTCCCCGCTTTAGGTGTCCCCAGTACCCACCACCAGGCTCTCCCATCCCTGCACCCCCCTCCCTCCAAGTCCCTCAGTTTGTTTCTGTGTTCAAAATCTCTGTTGTTTCGTTTCCCTCCCTAGATTACCCTAGTTCCCATTTGCTTTCCTTCTGCCACTGTCCTCCAGTTTGCCCCTCATGCACCGCAAGTAAGTGAGACCATGCG